>SNQJ01S0024911.1:80321-95292 GCA_010110895.2 Picea sitchensis
TATCATGTGTATCCAAATAAGAAGATCCATCCACATAGTGGGAAAGGATCGTAGAAGAATTTGGAAAGAATAATACCACTGTAGAATATGCAGACTGAACGCTAGTAACTAGCTCCTGATGTGGGACATTGATGTTCTCTACAGAAGGTGGAGTAGAGTCATCAAATAAAATATGGAAGTGGTTGTCATCCCAGAAATGACAACTATCCATATACCAATCATCACAATCGTCCTCAAAATCATACCAATCATATATTTCTTGATTATATTCATCCCTGATGATGTCTTCCATAAGAAATCTCTCATGCATGTTATCCAATGAACTACGAAGACTATTATTGAGGCCATCTGCAAGGTCATGAAATTTGTCATGCAATGTGTCATACAATTGAGATTTGAATGTTTCAAGAATTTCTTTGAGGTTTTGAGAAGAAATAGCCATCTGATCATCCTATGAACCCTTCGGTCCCGCATCCTTCATGAAAAAACAAAAAAAAATAGAACAATAAGTTACAACAGAAAATCGCAGTTTTTTCTGAAAAACCCCTAAAAAACTGCTGAAGTTAAAATGCTCATAACTTCACTTCTCGGACTCCGTTTCAGCTGATTTTTTTTTTTAAATTGGGTGAAATTGTGAGAGGAACTCAGATCTGTAATTTGTTTGAGAAAATTCAGCATCAATATTCTACATAAATAAAAACAAAGCATGCTTCCGTACGCGGAAAAAACCCTGAAAATTGCAGATTTAAAACTTCAATATCTTGACCTTCCGGACTCCGTTTCAGATGATTTTTTTTTTCCAATTGGGTGTTTTTCTGAGAGGAACTCAGATATACAACCATTTTCTGCAAATTTTGCATAGAAATATATCGAAAACTTCAAGAATGTCGCGGCCCTCTTTTTTCTGCTCCGAAAAAAAAATCTGCAAAAATAAAAAATATTTGCCCACAATGTCTACCCAAGGAAAGTGCTCTGATACCACTTGTTAAGAACATGAATAGATATACCAATATAATCACCACAAATACTGAATACACAATAGATCCACAAGCAATATAGAAGAAACCACACTTTATTATTACCAAACCCTTGAGGTAGGGCCACACCATACAATGGATCCTATTATGGAAGGGATCCTCTCCTGTTGAATTGCCTCTTCGAGGGGGCATCCTCATATTGAGCTACCACTCCAAATAAAATATTTCTCTTCATGTCTCATTACATTGCTTGAATCCCTTTATATAGTGCTACCATCACCTAACAACATTCTAGAGGAGGAATCTTCTAGAAGTAGAACCTTCTAAGAAGTCCTCTTACATTTATTATATCTAATTACCAATTTATTATATCTAACTACCATAATGGGCCTTATTTAATAATATAGTGGACCTAGTCCACCTTACATTGAATGACCTCCACTATTATCACTATGGGCCCTCTGGGCCCCCCCACTACCTCTCTAGCTACCTTACAATCCATCTGTCTAAGGGTGATATGTTCAACTAAAGGACAAGTTCATCCCCAGCCTCTTCCATAGATTCCTCCAAAAGTGTCCTACAAATTTGGTGTCCCTGTCTGAGACTATGCTCCTCGACAATCCATGTAGTCTCACTACTTATCTGAAAAACAAATTATTTATGTGTGTATCATTGTTTGTCTTCTATCATGGTATGAAATGTGCCATTTTTGAAAATCTGTCCACCACAACAAATACAGAATTGCTCCCTTTTTGAGTTCTAGGCAATCCCAAAAAAAAATTCATATTGATTGCATCCCACAGCCTTTCTGGAATTGGTAATGGCTGATACAAACCAGTGTTTTGTTGTCTTCCTTTTGCATACTGTCAAATTCTGCATTTGTTCACAAAAAATTTCACCTCTGCCCTCATGATCGACCAATAATACAAATTACTCAGCTATGCAAATGTCTTATCATGACCAAAATGTCTAGCTAAACCTCCGTTGTGTTTATCCTTCAGTAAATTATCTCTCATTGAGAATTTCAGTATGCACAATTGGCTTCCCTTGAACAGTAATCCATCTTGGATCAAATATTCAGTCCATGGGCTTCTATCTCCCAACAAAGTATTATTGCATGTCTCATAATCTCCCTTAGAATATGTTTCTTCTTTATACATCTCCTTGAGGTGTTGAAACCCTAAGGTCTCCACTTGGAATTCATGTAGAATCAAACTCGTCCTACTCAAAGCATCTGCAACTTTGTTAGGAGTTCCAACAATATGTTTAATAACAAGAGTAAATTTTTTCATAAATTCTACCCATTTTGCATGTTTCTGATTCAACTTTTCTTGCCTAATAATAAACTGCAAAGCTTGGTTATCACTATACAAGACAAATTTATTAGGAATTAGATAGTGTCTCCACCTCTTTAAATCTTGAATCACTGCATAAAATTCTTTGTCATACATGGAATAATTCTTCTTGGTGTCCTTCAACTTCTCATTGAAATAAGCAACTGGACTATTATCCTGAATCGAGACTGCTCCAATAGCTAATCCACTTGCATCATATCTCACCTGAAATGTTTTTCCAAAATCTGGCAAGACCAAAATTGGTTGTTCTGTTATCTTCTCCTTCAACACTTTGAAACCTTTTTCAACTTCCTCTGTCCAACTAAAGGACTTCTTTTTCTTCTTCATAGTGTCCAGCATGGGTGAACATATACCACTGAAATTTCTGATAAACTTTCTAAATATTGCTAACCGATGAAAACTTCTTACCTCAAATATGTTTCTTGGTAATGGCCATTCTTTGATTGCTCTTACCTTTTCTGGATCCATCTTCAATTCATTTGAAGAGATCATGAAACCCAAATATATGAGTTCCTTCTTCATAAAATAATTTTTCTTCATATTTATCAGCAGCTTCTCTTGCTGCAACTTTTTTATCACTGATGTCAAATGTCTTAAGTATTATCCCTTTGTCTTATTGAAGATTAGTATGTCATCCAGATATACTATGAAAAATTTACCTATGAAGTCTTTCAATACTTCATTCATCAATCTCATAAATGTGCTCGGTGCATTTTTCAACCCAAATGACATGACCAGCCATTCAAACAATCCTTCATTTGTCTTGACTGTTGTTTTTCATTCATCTCCCTCTCTCATTCTTAATTGATGATATCCACTCTTCAAGTCTATCTTGGAAAAATAGCTTGCTACACTCAAAAATTCATCAAATCATCCATCCTCGATAAAGGAAATCTGTACCTAATGGTTATTTTGTTGAGGGCTCAAGAATCTGTATACATTCAACAACCTCTATCCTTCTTTGGACTTAACACAGTTGGTACTGCGCATGGGCTTAGGCTTTTCCTAACTAAACATTTATCCAACAACTCTTGGACTTGATTTTTTACTTCCTCATTCTCTCTAGGTATCAACATATAAGATGATTTGTTTGGTAAACTAGCTCCTGAAATAAGGTCAATATGATGGCTTATACTCCTAATGGGTGGAAATGAGTGAGGGAACTCATACACTACTATGTCAACAAATGTTTCTAATAGTTCCTGGATTTCTATAGGAAAATATTCCACATAAGTATTCGTAAGGATAACTCTAGGCTTCCTCACTACAACAAATTGCATTTATTTCTCCTTCTTGACTTCATTCAAGAGTTCCTTCCCACTCATGAGAAGTATTCTTGAACTAAATTTCCTCTTTTTCTCTTTGTCTTCTATGGGTAACAACATATGTGTCCTACCATTCTTCTCTAGGGTGTAAGTATTATTTCTCCCATCATGAATTAATTTTTTGTCAAACTGCCATGGTCTCCCCAATAAAATATGACAGACATCCATAGGAATTACATCACATAATATTCCATCCCTATAACCTCCTATTTTAAATTCAACTTGGCATTGTTGACTTACCATAACTTGATGTCCTTTCTACAAACATGATACCTTGTATGGGTTTGGATGTGCAGTTTTCTTCAGCTCCAATTTCTCCACCATCTCTATGCATACTATATTTTCAGTTCTCCCACTGTCTATGATCACCTTGCAAACTTTGTCTTTCATCTTGCAAGAAGTTCTGAACAGACTTGTTCACTGAAGTAGTTCCTCCATAGCCTTCTCTAGTTTAAGAAAAATCTTCCTCATCATGAGGTTCTTTCCTCCTTCTGCTTCTTCTACTTCCACATGCTTATGTGCTTCAGCAATGTGTGCTTCACCTCCTCCTTTGTTATTTATCTCAGGACATTCCCAAGACTTATGCCCTTGCTTTCCATAGGTATAGAATATAACTACGCCTCCTCTAGCTCTTCCTCTTCCTCTTCCTATGTAAAAAGAGCTTCTTCCACCATGTTGTCCTTCCTTAGAACTTCCACCTTTCTCATGGTGACTATGATGTTTGTTAGCTTCATGCTTCTACTTTTGGAAATTCTCTCTGGTGCTTCCTTTACCTCTGCTTGATTTTTTGTTGGATTAACATGAACTACTCTTCTCTACTACCTGCGTTGTTGACCCAAGGTTCATATCTTTCAGGGTACCAACAAAGCCTAAAACTATCCCTTTTGGTAAACTAGAAGGCAACGTAGCACATGGAATGCACTGCGTAGTCTCACTTGAGATAGATTTAATGGGTGGCTATAAGACTCAGGTGTTTATAGCCTAGGATTGAGTATGAGATATGGGATCTATATTCTGAGCCACTTATTCTAACTTGTGTTACAAACTACTGTTATCCTCTTTTATACTTTTACCTCCATGGTATCTTTTCATTATATCCGAACAATAATTAACCAAGAAGTGTAATAACTTGTTCATTCATTACACACAATGTTTAACGAATAAACGTATGATAAATATATGCATGCATTCATCACATTACACAAATATTACCATGGTTCATCCCCTCCTGGGATACATCCACAAAGATCTCGCTCTTGGCTCTTTTATTATGGTAGTTCTGAAATCTCGTGCGTCGTGTGCTTACAATTCTCCTTGGATGGGTAAGATCTCTATGAGGTGAACTAGAATGCACCATGCTCCTTAGCCTATGATCTAATCCTCAAGATATACCTTCTCTCCTCCTCTCTAGCTCAATTTCTTTACAAAAGTAGTTCTTCTAATAAAAAACATTACATAAAAACAATCAAACCTAACCGAACCTCTCAATGATACCTGCATATCTATATTTATATCTATCGGGCTCTTCATCCATTTACACAAAACCTTACAAAAACCCTAACCCTACTGTCAATAGTCCTTCCTTCTCTGTATGTGTTCTTTTCTTCCTTCCAGCTGTCACCTCCTTCTTCCATGCACGTGTGTTGTGCTTCTTACCAGTTGTCTCTTTCCTCTTGCACGCTTTCTTTCCCATGATTTCTCTTCCAACTGTCATTCTTCTTTGTGCACGCTTTCTTTCCCACTTCAATCTGCTGCTAACAAGCCCCCAACACTGACATGTGACTCGTCCTAAGTCACCTAATCTTTCTGAGTTACCTTGATCTCCTTGGTGATCATCTAGAACTTTTCCCTCGACTCTTCTTATTTTGTCAGTGCCTGCGCGGTCCTCTCCTTAATGTTATCCACTACCTAAATTGCCAGTTCGTCACTCAGTAATATTGCACATTCTTCCTGTGTATGTGCAATCTGTTTTGTAGTTGCTTTTGCCTATGCGAGTAATTCTTCTACCCATTCCTGTAATGGTTCTAATTCAGCCTGGCGCTCCTATTTTTGTGTTTGTGCAGTGCTAAGTTCTACCTGCATCTTATTCAGCTCTTGCATCCCCTTGACGCGTTCTGGGATTAGCATGATCTTTTGCCTCTATTTGAGTTCTTGTATCATTGCATTGATCATTTCCTCTTCCTTGTCCTAGAGTTGAACCTGTGGATCCTCCTCTAGTCTTGTCCAAATTTGTGTTTTTTTCTTGAGCAAGTCAGCTTCCATGCTAACCTGTTTCTCCATCTCCTGTAGTTGCGATGTTGCTTCCTGCCTCCTTTTCTCCTTTATTGTTAGTGGAGTTATTGGTGTCATCTGTTCTTGGAGATCCTGGATCTCCTTCTAGTATCGAGCAATTTCCTGTGCAATATGGTTGATCTTGTCTGCAACTGGGAGTTTGTTTCCTTGCATAGTGCTTGGAACTTTTCCAAAAATTTCACCCACTCTGAATTCCAATTCATTCATGTGTTTTGTCTCGATCTTAGTTTCGGATTTGGCTTGCTCATACTCTTTTTCCAACGCTTCCCGCTATTTTTTTTCTTTCTATACCTTGACTAAGTTTTTATGTGCCTGATATTGTATCTCGTGGTCGATGCTAACCTGCAATTTGTATAGGGCCCTTGATGGCATCTGTGTCAAGACCAATTGGATGTGGTCCAAATCCTTTAGTGGTGTCTGTCCCACTATTTCATCCATTTGTAGCATGCTTGGTTTTATGTAGACCGTTGCATGTGCGTGTGGCATTGGGAGGGTTGGGTCTCATTCTTCTACATCCACTCTTTCGTTGGTTTGTGTTTTCAATGGCTCTATGCCTCTACTACTACTTTCTCTCTGGGCCTCCCTGAGTGTCCTGAGGAGCTGCCCCATTTAGGCCAACTCTTTTTTCAGATTATCCTTGTGATGTGTTGTGTTATCGAAGTCTTCTTCTAGAAACTCCTGGACCATTCTGGCGATCATTTCCCCATCGTCCTTCGTGATCATGTAGTCTGATGATGCTCGTTGTGCCTTTGATTTCTTATGTGCACCTACTACCTGTACAATGGGTCTCTTAGTTCCTCCTGGTTCCTGTGTGTTGGGATTTGGGGCAATCTCTTGCACTCCCTTAGCTTGCTTCGGTTGTTCGTTGGTCTCTTTCTGCCCATTCTGGGCCCTTATCGGCTTTGCCCCTTCATTTGCCTGAGTCGACTTGTTTTGGCCCATCCTTGGTTTCTTGGGCACTGGGTTTTGTGGAGGTTGTGTTTCCTCCTGCGCTGCTTCTCCTTCTGTGGGTCCTTTCAGTAATTCCCGGGGAATGGATGGGATCCTCCATGCATCAGGCCATTCGCTGATGACCATGTCTATATCACCTTATGTGATGCATTATAACATCTGTAGCCATTGTTTATCTAGATCCTATCTTGGTTGTATCCACATGGCTTGACGTGTAGCCCAGAAGTTAGCGATGTCCCCATATCATGCGACAACCTCTAGTGTTATTATCCATGATCATCTAATAGCTTCGTGTATGTCCCATAGGTATGCTTCAAAGATGATTCCATTTTCCCTCTTATTCCTAACATGTGGCCTGAATCTTAGTAATATATATCTCACTCCTGTTGGCTATGGTCTAGTAGCAAAAACTACATACTCCGGTTCCCACCATCCCATGAAGGCTATGAGGGTGAGTAGCCATGAGTAATGAAATTTTGTACTGAGGTCCTACGCATCCTCGTAGTCCACTTGGAACAATTTTAATAGATAAGGTGCCCAGCTCACGAAGGTGCCTTTTGTGCACTGAGTTGCAACTGCGATGACTCTTGATGGTACTTCGTCTTTGCGGCATTTTCTTAACAATTTAAAGGATAAGATATTTGCACCCAATTGTGTCACTGCATTGTTGATTCACTTTATTATAATGCCTCTTGTCCCCCTGGAAGTACCATATTTATTCTACATTTCCTCTACTAACGCTTTCTCCTTTGATTTGTCATCCAGAATCAACGCAGGATCCAAACCCCAGCTGAGTAGTCCTATTATCTGCACGATAAGATCAAAAGTTATGGGGAAAAGTCTGTCCAGCCATATATCCCCTCCGTGCGTGACTGCTAATAGTTTCTTAATGCATGTTTTTGTGTGCTAGCCTCTGTCAAAATGTGGAAGTTTCAGCAACCCTAAAATGCTTGTTCTGTCCAGTCCAACTGCCCACTGATGTGGTTGGCTGATCATTTCTCCAAGTTGGTTTACCACTATGTTTTGCATAAAAACCCTTGGCGCATGTTCTGGGTACTTGGTTTCGTCTGATACATCATGGTCGAAATAATTAAGCTTCCTGACGTGACCTAGTAGCTGCGGCTCTACCTGTACTCCCTCTGGTATGTGTGGTAGCACAATTTTTGCTGTCGATTTCTTGTGAGGTGAGATCGGTATCAGAACTTTGTCTTCTTGCTGTGGTGGTTGGTACGAAGTTCCAACAACTCTTGGTTGCTTCCTTGTAAGCCATTCTAGCCAAGCTGAGGTAGTTCCCATGGTCTCTTCTATTAGTTGACCTAGACTGGGTACCTGCACCTCATCTGGTTTCCCCTCTGATCCTTGATTGTATGTCGTTATGTTGCCTTCCACAGCTGGTTCAGTGCTTTCTGGTTGCACTTCCTGTTGGGTTTCCACTTCCTCATTCTGAGGTTCCTGCTCCATTGTTGGTGTGTCCTTTTTCAGGTCCTCTACTTGTGGCTATTGAATCTCCTCCAGTATCGATGTAGAGTTCACCAGTGGTATCTCTGGGGATGGGATCTCATCAATATCGACGATCTCCGGTTGTTTCTGCTCATTTTCTTCCAGTTGTCCTCATGACCTAGTTTGAACCCTGGTCAGTCTGGCTATCTGGATTGGTTCAGTGGACTTCGGTGGTGCTATAATGGTGAGTGTATAACGTTTTCTCAGTTTGGAGAACTACGGTGAGCTCTGTGGTCTCCTTATGTTCGTTCAAGCTATTGTTGCTCTCTCTTTCTTCTCCTTTAGTGAATAGACAAGTTGCTTCCATGCTCACGTGTTGTATGGGATTGTCATGAAGCTTATCGAGGAGGCTTCCTCCATGATGCGATTAATGCACCATTACTGTGTTGACGGGCGAAAATGAACGCTCATCAACTGGATGAGTGGGTCCGGTCTGGGGTTGTCTAAATAACCCAAGCCATTTGGGATGATCCACCCCGATGGGTTTAGTAGCTCCTTTGGCTGATCTAAGTCCTAGGAAAATGAAAGAAAACTAACTAAAGGAACTAATCTAAATGAAAACGACAATTAAAGAAAACTAATAAACAAATATGAAATAAATATATATAGTCTATTGTCTAATATTATACAACGATAATTCTATGAAATTAAATGTTCAATTATCAACATAATTAGATCTTAATCACAAATGTACAATATTTAGATATCACAGATTTTAAATTGAAAACCTGAAGAAAAAAAAATTGTGAGCTGTCCTATGACAACAAAGCTATTATTTTTGAATTTTATAATTTTATGAAACAAAAATAAAATGACAATTATCAAAGCTGAATAATTAAAATGGCAATCTGTACTATAAAACTAAACTATACATCTATATAAACTACTGAAAATTCTCGAATTTATTATCTATCAAATTGCAAATAACGATCTAACTTGAAGTAACGCTTTGCAATTTGTCCCGTGCAAAGTATCCAATTTAGTTGTTCGATGGAAGGAAACCTGCACCAGATTTTCCACGAGCTTCTTGTAAACAGGAAGCAGTAGTTCTCTTTGAATGTAAATGACAGAACAAACCAGACATCAAACGAAATCAATCTTATAATTTACAAACCATCACAATTAGATAAACCCATATGCGAAGATTTGTACAAAATGATTCATTTAACGAAGATGATAAACCTTTAATTCATTAAATTGAAACACAGTAATTGTTGTACTTTAAAATAAGAGACATCAGATATGGACAAAACATAAACCAAATCACATCAACCTGCAACAAATTATGATAGCTAAAGTAGTCGATAATTGATTGCAAACTGATATGAAGAAAACTTGAAATAAAAGTTTGATATATTGAAAGCTAAAGCTGTTACAAAACATCCACTTTCATCCCAGTTTGTATCCTCATAAGTCCAAAGTCTTTATTCTCCCAACAGCGATGGGTTCATTACAAAAATAAATGAGTATATAAAGGCCACAGGGTAAAATATCCCTGTGGGAATTATCAAAAACAGTTTACAAGAAATCTGGGAACAATCTCCCAAGTCTGTATTTCTTCCTATGACTAACAACTTAAAACAAAACTATATCACAAAAAGTGTGTTCTAAACTGCCACAGCATGTGCAATTTTCCATTGAAATTCGTAGGTACCTGTAGGTGGACAATAATAGACAAGTTTAGACAATGTTCAGCAGTAAAATCATAAAAAAATCCAACTTTTATGACTAGCTAACAGAATCAAACGATTCTGTAGTTGGTCATATTTGCAAACAAAGTTTTATTGCATCAATGTTGTCACAACAGAACTAGATACAATTTACCAAACAAAAAAATCGTTTTTCCTAATTCAAAAACAAACCAAATCGTTTATAAATCAATTCAAAACTAATGAAATCATATTCAAACAAAACAGATCTATATTCGATTTAGCAAACAAATATTTTGATACTAATTCCACACAAACACAATCATTTATGCCAATTCTAAACTAACAAAATCGTTTTTGAATCAATACAGCCAAAACAAAACTACATCAAACTAATTCAGAGCAAACAAAAACAAAACAGAAATATATTTGATTGAGCCAACAAAATCACTTATTCTAATTTAAGAAAGACAGAATCATGGTAAAATTTAAACAAATCATACCAGCCATTGTATAATCAAATCGAATCATGATGGTTGTAGCTGCTTACATGTTTTTTTTCCTTTAAAAATCACATGTCATGTGGATGTAAAAATTTGTTGGCAGACTATTTGAATACCCTTTGAATTGATCAAGGGTTCAAAAGGGGGCAAAGATGCATGGTTGGATGAGTAAGAGAGGTGTTGTGGCCCAGGTCTAGAGAAGCAATAAACATTTCAACAAATGCCCACAGACCAAAACGTTCCCTTCAGCCATTGAGGAGATCTGAGATTTGACCTCTAAAACACGAGATATAACTCTGTAAAAAACCAATTTCTGATGAAACTGCCCCCAATGAAGGTAAAGGGGCTAATTTTGGTTCTGGTTTTTCAAGGGTTCGCTCTGATTCAACACCGTTTGCCCAGAATCGTTCATGCAAAAACATGTCTCTGAGAGGCAATTACGGGGTTCAATTTACACTACAGGAGCCATAGGGGAGGGCACATAGTGAGCAGGGTAAACAGACAGGGGTTTGGACAAGGTATACGTAGGACCAAATGCTCACAGGTTTCCCCAAAACCAACAAAGGTAACCCGATATACAAGGCGGGTGTTAATGCCCATTCGTGTGAGGGTTTGACAGAGTAAGTTGAAACCATGCAAAACTATTGTTTTGTCATGGCGCCTTGGTAAATCCAATCACTCACATCACCATCCAAATATTTTGACCCAATATCAAATAGATTATTCACATGAAAGCCATAACATTCATAACCAAAAACATTATGACCAAATATCCAATAACTATTTGCAAACCATAGTGTTCATAACCAACAATTGGTCCGCAATAATATCTATATGATTTAAAACAAAATAACATTTTGAATATAGCACCAAAGATTTGATCATAAAATTTATGCGTTGTATGAGACCATTGTGCCACAGGTCTAATCATAATGTTAATGCGTTCTCATGAAACCATTGCACCAAGGAATTTGATAAAAAACAATATAACATCAAACCACCATTGTATCAAGGCTCAATCACAATCATTAGAATACCATCACAATCTTATAAAAATGAAGTCATATTAACAACAACAAAAATGCCAAATGAGTAAAGGTTTTGGTGTCTTTCCAACTGTGTGAACATAATTGAACTGGAAATGCAATGAACACATAGACAAGAGTAACAATTATGATCCAACGACGATTTTAATTCCATCGACATGACTTCGAACTCAAAGTTTTCATGCTTGCAGTCGTGAAAACGAGAACAAAAGGCAGGTGTGCAAATGTGCAAGATAATAGTGTTGTTTTATTCAAAAGATTGTGATGAGAATCAAGGGTTCCAAAAAACTTATGTAGGCATCTTATAAAGATAGGATAAAAATGTGAAATGGCTGCCAACAATTGCGACACACTGGTAGAAGCAGTTATCTCTGCCAAAAGAACAGATTCAGATTATGATAATGAGAATAATTCTAACTCAAAAACAACCAGAAAATTGTTTAAACATCATCAGTAATCAAATATTCCAGCAGTGCTTAAAGGATGAAAACTGATAACAATCTTAAGACAAGCGAGCCACGATATTAAATATAAATCTCCAATACTATTGACAGAACCACTGCTGCCAGCAGGCATTCATAGCCTTGACAGGGTTTCCATTTAACCCTCTCTGATATCCGTATCCTGCCAAGAAGTTCCAGATCATAATAAAGGACATTTTAAGGTCAGGAGATTTCATACTTACGAATTTTAACATACCCGACATTGTTTCGCTGCCAGCGGGCCTATTCAGTACCCCGACGAAGTTGTCTTGGCGGCATGCATGCATTTACCCACTGCCAGTAGACCTGTTCAGCACCCCAGCGGGTTTACAAGCACTTCCCACAGCTCTTTTATGATTTAGTTTTTAAAGATATATAATTGAGCAAGGTGACGCTGAAAATTATAATATTTTAGACATATTTTTTCAGAGCTTGAAAGAATTTTTTAAACTGTCCTTCATTAAGATCTAGAGATGGTTTGTTTGCAAAACCGACCTTCCAAAGCAGGGAGACATCTTCTGATTTATTCCCTTAAGGAATAGGGACAGCATAAGAATATAATGGATGATCGTGACAGGCTTTACTCATAGATTGAAATCAGTTAACTTCTTTCAAACAACAGTCTCTGCCAACATGGTTGTAAATTTCAGAAGTATATTATAATTGATGTTTAGACAAATTTTCAATAGTCATTTCAGAGGATGAATTTTTTGTTTTCTTTGTCTGAACAGTTCAAAATGCAGGTATGTGTATTTCAACAACAAAAACTAGTAATCATAAGGGAGAAATCAAAACACACCAGTGAAAAAGGATTTGAAAGCAAAGAAATCCAAACAACAAAAACAAAAAACAAATATGTATAGAAGGTGCATCTGAAAACCTCATGCCACAAAATCCCTTGGGAGACTGAAAAGTAGGAAAATCTTGTTTGATGGGAAAATAGACTTACTCGTGGTACCTTGGGTCAGGGTTGATTCAGATTTATTTATCTCTTTACTTTCCATTTTAGATTTTCATGACGATACTGTGTTTTTGAAAATAAATGTTCAACTAAGAGTAAAGAGAAAAGGATCAAGGGGACTTCCCTGACAACAACCATATTATGGTTCTCGTGGTGCACCCACTTGCATTCATGACTGCATTATTAAAAAGATAAACAATGAGAAATATAACTAAAAGGAAAACCTATTCCTAAACCTACTCTAACTACTAAACAAATAAAAAATACTAAGTGAAGGCATGCTTCTAATGTAGCCATCGAAGTGACTCCAATCCTGCAACAGAAACAAAATTAAACATTATTAATAAGAATGGTAGTATATCAAAAAATGACAGAAACATATCACGCTTACCTTCATAATCAACATCTAAAAACAAAGTAAGCATGATCTTACCATTCCCTTGGATATTCTTGATGTATGAATCCTCCAGCCATTGTGCAATCTTGTCGTGATAAGGGTTATAATGGCATGGGCGAGCATAAGTAAGTTCGAAAAACTTGTCAAGATTACGAGGAAATGAAATAACCATTAGCCAATACTGAAATGCCCCATCCTCCTGACAATTCTCTAAGTGTTCATTAATTTCTTCACATGGAGGATCTAAAAGAAATATGTCATGCCTACTTCCAATATACTTAGGTAGAAACAAAGCAAGCACAACTTTATCATCATTATGAATTTTTTTTATATATGAATATTCAAGCCATCCTAAGATCCTGTCACAAAAATGGGGATGCAAACCAAGACTTTGATGAAACTAATATATCAATGGGAAAATCATCATAGGAGGATTCATGCAATCAATTGGATCATTGGTTTGAATGTTTCTTTCGATGAGATTGATCATTTCAAGATGTGGAGTATAAACATTAATATTCGAGCTAAGCAAAGAACGAGTATGAAACTTAGAATGTTTGATTTCCATAAGATATAATGCATTGTCCTTTTCAACAATAAACTGTGTAAAATCATCTCGCAACATGTCCTTTTCCCATGTGAGTGATGAAAGTGAACAAGCATCAAATCCAAGTTTATCAATGTTAGGTCTGGAACTGACTTCACCAAAATTTAGCATATCGAAAGGATACGATTGTGGCGGAAAAGAGTAGGACGTTGTAGGTAAGATGTTAAGTCCACCAGAATCTAGGAATAGATCAAGATATAAAGATTAAAAGGAATCAGAAATAACCAGATGAAAAGAATCTCTTGAACTATGATACTCAACAATGGTATTCTCAAAACAATTCTCTTCACTTTCTTTAAAACTCTCACTCTGTTTTGGTGATGAATTCCTCAAAATAATATGATCATCTGGATTTTCCTTTTGTGTGATAGATAATTCAAAATTTATGTGACAAACATCTAGTCTTTCCTATGAACAAAGTGCATTTTGAGGATGAAGGTTTAAGGTTTCTTCTTCTAGTTGCATATCTTCTTCTCTAATCAATTTCATAGGAGTACTAGAACATTCAAGATGATTTTCGCCACTTAAGTGTTCTTCAATGACTGATTTTAAATATTGATTAGAGCATGAGTTACAAGAATGAGGATATTCACCTTGAGCCAAAAATGAATCATCTTCCATACTGTTCGAGGACTGAAAATACAATGATTCAAAGGAGAAACCAATTTGGTTGCCAAAAAGAACCTGGTCAATAGATTCTACCCCCCTAGCTTGTTCAACATTATCGGAAGAATTCTTCTCTTCTTGCAAAGAAGATTGTTCTTACAGTTGAGTGATAGGATTTGCAATTGATTCTTCATTCATGATTGAACATGACTGAATGGAAGGGATGGAAGCATCATAGAAGAGATTTAATGCCAATGACATGTCATCGAGATTAAATTTACAGAGGATATGATAGACTCTTGTCAAAAAGTCTTCTGAAG
>SNQJ01S0024911.1:103234-119688 GCA_010110895.2 Picea sitchensis
TCTTGTTTCTGTGACAAGCTCGTTAAAAAATGAAATAGTTTTCCCCCTCTCTATTTGAGTCAAGTCCTTCATCTAGTATTTGAAGCTTCATTTCATTCTCCTTTGCAGTTGGATGAAACAAAGCTTGGCGGAAATTCTTTCAGCCTCTGGACTTCATGATGAATTTAAAGCTGCTAGTTTCTTAAGCTGGGGGCTAAGTACCAACCATCCCTTTGTTATGCATTGGGAAGTCCAAGCATAGTTTTCTATGGTTCAAGCTTGTGTAAAAATGAAACCACTTACCTCAAGCATAGTTTCCTCTGGTTCAAGCTTGTGTAAAAATGAAACCATGTCCAAGCATAGTTTTGTTTTGTTTTAAAGCTTGCATAAAAATGAAAACAATCCTGAGCTTAGTCTTTGTTCTTTCTCATGCTCGTAAATAATTGAGACTAAGTTACCGAGATTAGTCTTTGTTCTTTCTTGTGCTCGTAAATCAATGAGAATGTAACCGAGTATACTTTTATCACTTTTTCAGACTCGTAAAGTTATACGAAAAAGGGACCCACTGGAGTTCCCTTTAAGCTCTTTTTAGACTCTCTAAATATGAAAAGATTGCCGAGTGATATTGTTCTTTTCATGCTCATAAAAGTATTTGAAGAAAATGTTCGGTGAGAGATAGTTTATCACTTTTTCGGTCTCATCGAACTAATTTATGAAAAAGGAACTGGGAGAGTTCTCTTTAAGTGTTTTTTAGATTCTCTAAACATGAAAAGATTGTCGAGCGATCTTGTTCTTTTCATGCTCATTAAAGTATTTGAAGAAAACGTCTATTGAGTGATAGTTTATCTCTTTTTTGGTCTCATCAGACTACTTTATGAAAAAGGAACTGAGAGATTTCTCTTTAAGTGTTTTTCAGACTCTATAAACATGAAAAACCCTTAAGTTTTCTATCTTTGGACTAGTTAAACAAGCATCGAAAGACCCATATGGGACCAAACCACTCCTTCCTAGGGTTCGTTAAACATACTCCAAGGGACTCATTCGAAGGATGAGCTTACATCAACAAGCATATGTTATCCTCCTCAAGCTTGTGTAAAAATAAAGAGGTACTCACCAGAGATGGTGGGGGAAAAAATTAGGAAAGAAATATGTCTAAACCTGTATTCCATGGAAGAGTCGCTTTTGAACATGACACCCTTTCACTCGCCTTGTATCTAGGTTGGAAAATCCACTTGTCTCATGATCATACTCCTATAAGATTACAAATTGGTCTGTGATCCTTGTTGTTGAGTCAGTATTTCCAAGACAGTTGTCGTGTCATCAATATGTTCAAAGAGAAATTCAACACAGAAAGCCTTCTATTGCATCGACCATTTATGCAATCTTTAAGCCTTCTATTGCATCGGCCATCCCTGAGTTAGTCTTGAATCACTTGTTACTCTGACCTACATCAAATCTTGTTACTTGTTTCATGTCATTGATGTGGGATACATTAAGGCCCTCCTGTGACGAGTCTCTTCCTATCGAATTCAACTCGTTATCCAGGAATTAGACTTAGAAACTAATTGGTACCTTGGAACTTGCATGCCTCAATGGTAGGTTTCCTCACTTTCGATAGTGGGTTTTCATTATCGACCCCTGATCGGGAGATTCCACTGAGTGTTCGAATTTAGATCATTAATTCACATTCGTTGGATTGTACTAGTGTACCTTGGGAGTCATTGACATTAATGGTGGTTTCCCTCATGCTTGTTAATGGTATACACTAATGACCAGTAATCAAGTGGTTTCTACCATGTTCTACTTCGACACATGTATTCACATGGTTAGACTCATACTATAGAGTGGTGGAGATGAACACCCTGGATCTTTTCTAACAGATTTAGGTTGTGTTGGAGTATATTTAGTTTGTATTGTTTCATAGATCCACATTGTATGTCTCATGGCTATGTTCAAATTTGAGTCTTTAACACATAGATCCACAGTGTATTTTTGGTGTCTATGTTCAGATTTGAGTCATATCGGCATGTATCCACAGTGTATGTTTGGTGGCCATGAACTATCTTACTTGAAATGGATCTTTGCATGTCGGCATTTATGCTTTGATTCATTTGTATTCTGAGTATGGGAATGCCTACCTCAGTGATGATATATTATTATACTTTATTTCCTTTCTTGTTGGCAGGTTTCCGAATGACTGTTCCTTGTTACCTACACACACTCGACAAAGTATTTCAGCTATCACTCTGTTCTACCTTCATACTTTGGGGGGCTATCTATTACACAATATTTTCATCATCCCTATGAACATTAATGATGTAAACATGTATGTAGTCTTCAAAGGGGTCAGTGGCCTGAGTTCCTAAAGAAAGAAGGGAGAAGAACTTTTCCTGAGAAAAGAAGTTGCATTTTCCTTTATGAAAACCCTATTAAAGATGATTTTCGCATGCTTCACTATGGCTAGGCTGTGAGAATGCCTCATTCTCACAGGCTGCACCATAGCTGGGTTTCGAGAGGTTCATAGATTTATCTATAAGCAGGGTGTGAGAATGCTCATACGTGGGAAAAATGGGCATCTTCTCGATGCCTCTAGAAGGAGAAACTTCCATGGTGAGGTGTCATATGAATGGTTTGGATCTTACTCTCTTTCATGATTTAGTGGGATCATCCTAACCTCCTCACCTTATCCTCTTCAACGTATAAAAGGAGAGGATCTCTCATGGAGAAAGTGATCTTGGATGAGATTATCTTTTGATTTTGGAGCTTGAATTGGATTGAGCTTTGGAGATTGTTGGCTTGGCTAGATGTGTCATTTTGTCAAGATAGATTGTGAATATTATCATATCTATGCTCTCAGAATTCTTGGAGTAGAAGTGTGTGGGGAACGGAGGATAGTTGGAAGGGAACTTATGACATTAATTCCATGGTTGTAATCTCTCTTTCACATTTAATATGATACAATAATATGATTCTTTCATATAAATCTTGTTGTGTTTTATTGTATGATTCATTGATCACATACATAGGTTTATATTGAGTTTATGATATTACTATCACTTTGGTTGGTTGAGTTCTTTTGCATGTTCATCATTGTATGAGCATTGGAATGGAGCTAGGATGGTGATGGAGAGAGGAAGTGGTGTTTAAACAGTATTTCACCTATCCCTCTTTAGTTAGCAAATTCAATATCTAAAACTTAAGGAAAGCGTCATGTTCTGGTGTGTTTTTTTCTAGATCTAGGTGGATCTGGGAAGATCAATTAGTGTCTGCATCTACTGATTTATCTGATAACACCTATGTTGTTGACCCAGGGTTCATATCTTTCAGGGTACCAACAAAGCCTAAAACTATCGGCTCTTCCGATAAATCAGAAGGCAACACAACACACGGAATGCACTGCACAGTCTCACTCAAGTTAGCTTTAATGGGTGGTTGTAAGACTTAGGTGTTTACAGCCTAGGATTGAGTATGAGATATGGGATCTACATTGTGAGCCACTTATTCTAACTTGTGTTAAAAACTACTGTTATTCTCTTTTATATTTTGACCTTCATGGTATCTTTTCGTTATATCCCAACAACAATTAACCAAGCAATGTAATAACTCATTCATTCATTACACACAGTGTTTAACTAATAAAAGTATGATAAATATATGCATGCATTCATCACATTACACAGGTATTACCATGGTTCACCCCTTCCTAGGCTATGTCCACAAAGATCTGACTCTTGGCTCTCTTATTATGTTAGTTCTGCAATCTCACATCGTGCGCTTACAATTATCCTCGGATGGTTAAGATCTCTATGAGGTGAATTAGAGCACACCAAGCTCCTCAGCCTATGATCTAATCCTAAAGATCTACCTTCTCTCCTACTCTCTAGCTCAATCACTTTACAAAAGTAGTTCTTCTAATCAAAAAAATTACATAAAAACAATCTAACCCAACCAAACCTCTCTATGATACCTGTGTATATATATTTATATCTATCGAGCTCTTCAGCCATTTACACAAAACCTTACAAAAACCCTAACCCTATTATCATTAGGTATTCCTTCTTTGCATGCATTCTTTTCTTCCTTCTAGTTGTCGCCTCGCTATTGCATGCGCACGTGTTGTGCTTCTTACCAATTGTTGCTTTCCTCTTGCACACTTTCTTTTCCATGATTTCTCTTCCATCTATCATTCTTCTTTGTGCACGCTTTCTTTCCCACTTCGTCTTGCTGCCAATAGTTTCCTCCTCTGCCTCATTGGATTTGTTTCCTGGCCAATTTCTCTTCAACTTTCAAGGCTGCTTGATAAGCATCCTCAACTGTACTAACTGACATCATGTTGATATCCTCTTGGATTTCATATCTCATCCCATTGATATATCTGGCTGTCTTTTCATCCTCATTTTATTTCTGTCCAGACCTGATGTTTAGTCTGTAAAATTCCTTAGTGTACTCCTTCACTGATAAGATTTTTTGTCTCAGATTTTGTAATATTCTGAATAGATTTATTTGATAGTCCTTTGGGATAAATTTTTCCTTCATCTTGGCTACCATCCTATCCTAGTTTTTAATTTCCTTCTTACCATTTCTCCTACATTCGGCTTGCAGTTCATCCCACCATAGTGTTGTATGACCTTTCAGTCTTGTCACTACATGCTTCGCCATCTTGTCTTCTTTGATATCTTTGTAATCAAAGTATTTTTCCATAGCACATACCCAATATAACAATTATTCAACTTATAAATTGCCTTCATACATTGGTACCTCTATTCTTTCTCTGGCTTCTATCTTTGAAACAAATTTTATCAAGCGATCTTGTGCAACATCCTCTGCTACTTTTTCTTTGACCTCTTCTTCTTCACTCTCATCTTCAATGATATCTCCAACATCTGGTCCTCTCCTCTGTGTTGTTTCCATGGCGTCTAGTATCATTTGGATTCGCCTCATTTCTTCTTCCATTTCTACATTCGCTCTACACCTTCTGGGTGGCATGATTTCACTGCATCACCTACAAGAAGAAATCAAATTATTGTTACCACAAATGATATCAATTTACCTCCTTTATCCTTTGCTTGTTGTCTGAAATCAAATCAATATTAGTTCTGATACCACCTGATGCATCCCCCCCTACTCCCCTATAGGGCTGCAAGACCTCCCGATTAAGGATCTTCGATTCTTGAGTCAATGACTCTTTGGAACTTTAATGGTTCCCTTCTGTATTAAAATGCAGCACCTTTCTACTTCTCGATGCAATTTTAAAGACACTCGCAACCTTCCCTTTCACTCTCCTGTGAAATATCAGAGTGTTGGGTGTTAGCTCCTTTTTTAGGTAAGCCGCCTCTCAATGTAACCTCGGGTGATGACCATGCGACTGCGCACACCCTCAATTCTTTAAAACCCATGCAATTCTATCCCCAAATTTCTACGAGATCGTTAATATCACTATCTTGTTGATATTGTCTGACTGATGGTCTAGATCTGCTCCTCCTGTGAGCCAATGGATGTGATCTCTTTGCAATTCCAGGCTTCGAGATTTTGAAATCTCAACCCCAGCTTTCTTTCGTATTCCTATCCCCCATAGCTGACGATATGTTGGCACCTGTCCTTCTCAATCAATAGTTATGCTCCCACTTCAAATGTTTGACCTTTCCACTCATATCAATGGTCCTGTGGCCCTCTTCTCGATTGACAGTTGATATCTCCTTTGGGTTTCGAGCTTCGGGTCTTTCAGATCACAAAATTCACCCCTTGATTTGATGATCACGAATTAATTCATGTCTTTAACTAGAGTGCTTGAATCTATGCCACATCTCCTTTAGACCTAATGACTATGAATCACTTCGAGTGTTTGCCCAGAGCTCTTCCAACTGGCTGAAAACAGTTTTCTAACAATTTTGGCAATTTATTATTTTTAGCAGTTTTAACTTCTGGGGCCATTTTGAGGGCCTAAATGAAAGTTTTTCAGGATAGAGATTCTCAATGATATCTGAAGGCATGATTGAGCCCCCAAAATGAATCAACTCGATGATACCTTTCCAATGGGCTATCATACACCTAAAACGAAGATTGTATGCAAACGGGGCCCACATGACTTTTGGTGGATCACTGGTATCAGAGTGGTCTACTCCTTGTCGTCTTAATGCATGTACCCAATGAGGTTGGAGTACAAAGAGTTGGGTCTTGAGCTTGTTTCTCTTGAGGAAAAAATATCTCACACACCCAAACGACCTCTCATGGTGGGAGAAAAGAGAGATGACAGGACAGGAGATCCTTTCAAACTGTTGATTGAGGAAGCCCTCGCACAAAAAAGTAACGAGATGATGGGTAGACTCATGCAAATCCTTCAACGACTCCCAATAGGTGACACATATTCTTCGAGTGGAGGCGCCACCCTCTTCAAGGTACAAATAAACTTCGATATTCCTACATTTGAAGGTCAGATAGATGCAGATGTTGTAGACAAGTGGTTGAATCTACTAGAAGGGTATTTTTTTGTCCATAACTTTTCGAATAGAGAAAAGATTACTTTTGTGCTCTTCAAATCCATTCCCCATGTTAAATATTGGTGGGAAAATTTCTGTGAGCAAAAGGAAATAGAGGAACCGTCATTATTTACAATCACGACCACCTAGGATTCCTTCAAGGATGTTATTAAAGAACAATAATACCCTATCAGAAGTTATGAGGACTTGTATACCAAATGGACCACACTGTGGCAAGAAAGAGACCAAGCAGTGCCAGATTTCACGAATATCTTTCATACCTTGAGCACCAATCTGGGTATCAAATATTCAGAGCGACATCTGGTGCTCAAGTATCATGGTGCTCTACATAGATACATCCAGACCGAAATGGAATTTTTGGACATCTCATCCTTGGGCATGGCATATAGATATGTCATCAAAATCGAACATAAGCTCAAACAAAAGACGCGGAAATTTGGGCCTGGGAACCCCTCACAATAAAAGCCAGGAAAGGCAAACCCCAACCCACAGAACAAAGGACAGAGAAAATATGGACAGTATCAGGACAACCAGCCCAAGCCACAAGAAAATAAGGACACCAGAAAGACAAAGAAAGATACCAAGAAGTGGTGCGACTTCCATAAGAGCCCTTAGCATAACACTGATGACTGCTGCTCAAAGCAGTAGCTGGTGGTCGAAGTGAAAGCCTCTGACTCAGATGTGGGCTCAGAATCTGAGACAAAACTAGAAATAGGAAGATGGATCATTGACACAGAACCCAGTGCCACCATTGCTACCACCAAGCTCCAACCTCGTGAACCAGATGAGTTAGAAGAAGGAGAATGCCTTTTCCATTCAAAGATGTGGGTAAAAGGCACCCTGTTTCACTTCATCGTGGATATTGGTATCTAGAAGAAACTCATCTCAACAGAGGTCGTCAAGTGGCTAGCCTTGCCGACAGCACCACGCCCAAAAACCTACACCATTGGATGGCTCTACCAAGGAAGCGATCTCCGCATTAGCCAACAGTGTCGACTGTCAAATGGAAACAAGCCCTTCAAAGATGAGGTATTGTGTGATGTTTCACCTCTCAAAGTTTGTGATGTTCTTTTGGGCCAACCTTATTTATGGAAACATCATGTTGTATATGAGTTTAGGCCTCATAGTGTTATTATTACTTTGAATAGGAAATTGTATAGGATAATTGAGGCATTCTCACCTAGTGTTATTTCCTTGATCTCTTCTAAGAAATGCAGGAAGGTCATCTCTCAGTTGAGGAAGTTTGTTTTCTTCATGATTCGCTCTCATAATAAGTGAAAGCTCACATCCACATCCAGGGTCTCTACGACCGACCACTCCACACAGCAGAAGCAAGTAGATATGGTCATGGAAGAATACTCAGATATCTTCTCCTCACCTACAGGGGTACCTCTGCACTACCAATTCAAGCACCCCATCAATCTGACCCCCGATGCACCACTGCCCAATGGGCCAGTATATCGTCGCTCTCTATTAGAGAATGAGGATATCAAATGACAGATCCAAGAACTTCTCCACAAGGGGAACATACGTCCCAACTCATCACCTTGTGGGAGCCCAATCGTGTTGGTACAGAAGAAAGATGGAACCTGGTGACTCTGCATTGATTACCGGGCTCTGAATAAAATCACAGTAAGAAATCGGTACCTGATTCCACAAATCGACAACCTCCTTGATCAACTCACAGGGGCCAAATACTTCAGTAATATTGATCTGAAGTTTGGCTACCACCAGGTCCCAATAGAACAAACAGATGTATGGAAAACAACCTTCAAGTCAAAGGAAGGCCTTTTTGAATGGTTGGTCATGCCCTTTGGTTTGGAAAATGCTCCAACCACTTTCATGAGGATGATTGACGATATCCTATGACCATTCACCAATACTTTTGTATTGGTGTATATGTATGACATTCTCATTTATAGCAAGACTTATGCCGAACACTTGTAGCATATTCAGTAGCTTCTGCACACCTTGTGGCAGCACAAGTTGTATGCCAACTTGGAAAATTTCTCCTTCGGCATGGAAAGGGTCCATTACCTGGGCTACATAATTTATCAGCATGGAATACATGTGGATCCAGCCAATATCCAAGTCATCCATGACTTTCTAGCCCCAACCACACTCACTGAGCTTTGGAGCTTCTTGGGCCTTGCCAACTTCTACCACAGGTTCGTGTTGGGATTATCCCATATTGCATGGGCCCTTATCCAAATAACCAAGGGTGGTGGTAAGGTGAAATTTGCATGGGGCTGGTCCCAACAACAAGCATTCGACAATTTGAAGAAGAACTTGTGCTCAACCCTAGTACTTTCACTACCAGACCTGCAACATCCCTTTGAGATCGAGACAGATGCTTCGGACTATGCAGTGGATTCCGTTCTAACTCAGCACGGCCACCCTGTGGCCTATCATAGTGAGACACTATCAGATGTTGTCCGTAAGTACCCTAATTACGACAAAAAATTTACTCCATTTTGAAAGCTTGTCTCCAGTGGATACATTACATTCTTGGGAAGGAGAAAATCATCCACATTGATCATAAGCCACTACATTTCATGCAGACACAAATAAAATTGCAGAATGATCGCCATCAAAAGTGGTCCACATACTTGCAGCAATTCCACCTTAACATCAAGTATAAAATATGAAGCATCAATCGCATCGTTGATTGCCTCAGTAGACCGCCAGTCATGACACTCACCACGGTGCTAGAATCCTATGGCCATGAGACCTTTGGATGGCCCCAACTCTATGAGATAGACCCATACTTCGCCACCACCTACCAAATGTTGGTTGTAAACATAGTTATCGATAATTTCCATCTTCAGGATGGGTTGTTGTGTCATCTAGCCCATATCTGTGTTCCATCAATTGAGCGAGCGAAGCTGATCTAGGAATCCCACTACAGTCGGGTGGCAGGACACTTCGGTGTCAAAAAGACAGTGTCAATGCTACAGAAACATTTCTACTGGCCGAAACTTTGACAGGAGGTCAGCAAGTATATCAAGTCTTGAACTGCCTGGACTATTGCCAAACTGACCACTAAGAAACAAGGCCTGTACACCCCTCTTCCTACTCCTGAAAGACCATGGGAATCCATCTCAATGGACTATATGTCAGGCCTCCCATCCACCAAACAGAGAAATGACTGTGTTTTTGTGGTTTTTGATCTCTTTTCTAAGATGGTGATTCTTGTTTCCTACAAAAAGAACATCACAGCATAGGCCACTGCCAAGCTCTTCTTTGAATGAGTCTAGGTACATTTTGGAATCCTACAAACCATTATCTCATATCGGGATAGTCGATTTCTCAGCACATTCTGGTTGAGCCTCTGGTCACTATTGGATGCCAAGCTCACCAAATCCATGGCCTTCCACCCGCAGACAGATGGCCAAACTGAGGTCATCAATCGAATGATTGTGCATATCCTTCACATGTATAATTCAAAGAACCCTCACACATGGGATGAGATACTTCCCTATTTCCAACATAGATACAATTGAGCCCTACATAGCTCAACTGGCCACAGCCCCTTTCAGGTGGGGTTGGTATTCCAACCATTGGGTCCCATAGATGTTGCACTTCCACTTATAGTCACCTTGATCGACTCATCTCCTGCTCCAATTGAAGCTGACAAAGACACTCGGATCATTGAGAAGATCCAACACATCTTCCAAAAGGTTCAGTATATCCTATATAAGTCCAATGATAAGTACAAGCAGTGCCATGATCAACATCGGGTGCCACATAAGGTTTAGGTGGGTGACAAATTTTGGTTACACTTGCAGAAAGAAAACCTTACAGGACCCCATCGGAAGATTCTCCCACTCCGTTATGGGTCATACACCATCACCAATTCCATGGGTGATAATTCTTTTGATCTCAATATTCCTCCTTTCCTTGGCCTAAACCCAGTGTTCAACGTGGATCTCCTTCGCCCTTATTTCCCACCATTATTAGATAGCTCAAATGTAGCAGAGCAACTGACACCAACAGAGCTCAAACCCGACTACTTACAATAGGAATCCAATGATCATATTTTGGACATAGATAAAGAGCACTCAACAACAAAGGATCTAGCTTTATCGAGTCATCAAAGCAGGGCAACTCCTGCACCAAGGCAAGTGGCTCACCCAGGGCCAAATTCAGCAAAAATTTCCTCATGTGATGGGGTAACTCAACGCAATGGATACCATTTCTTCCTAAGGAGGTAGTATTGGTCTAGGTGGATATTTATGGCCACCCACCTCTTCCAACTAGCTCAAAATAGTTTTCTAACAATTTTGGCAATTTACTATTTTTAGCAGTTTTAACTTTCGGGGCCATTTTGAGGGCCTAAATGAAGGTTCTTATGGATATAGCTTCTCAATGATATCCAAAGGAATCATTTATCCCCCAAAATTAATCTCCTCAATGATACCTTTCCAACGGGCTATCATACGCCTAAAATGGAGATCGTATGCAAAAGTTACGACCCCAGGAAGTTGATGTACTAACTTACCCAAACGAGGCCCACATGACTTTTGGCGCTTCATATCCTAGGGTTAGGTTTTTGGATGTATAGGTTTTTTGGAAATCTTGTTCACTGTAAAAATTCCTTCAGAGCCTCATTGTAATCATCTTCTTGCGAATGAGTGCAGTCGTCACATCTCTTCTCAGAGATAAGCCGCCACCATTCCAGCAAGCTTGTTTCCGCTGCATTTTACAATTTTAGCTTATTTCCTTATTGAATAGAAAACCAGTTTTATTGTATCTTTGTTATTTTGGGTTAATAACATGTTAATAATCTATATTCATTTTGTTCTTCTGATAAAATCCAGATCAGTGGGCCTCATTTGGGTAAGTCTTGTGGGCCCCGTTTGCATACGATCTTCGTTTTAGGCGTGTGATAGCCCGTTGGAAAGGTATCGTCTAGGAGATTCATTTTGGGGGCTCAGTCATGCCTTCAGCTATAATTGAGAAGCTCGATCCCAAAAAACCTTCATTTAGGCCCTCAAAATGGCCCCAGAAGTTAAAACTGCTAAAAATAGTAAATTGCCAAAATTGTCAGAAAACTGTTTTGAGCCAGTTGGAAGAGGTGGGTGGCCACCGATATCCACCTAGATCACATGTCTCCCTTCTAAACTTTGATGGATCAGATTCACTTCGGGTGATTTGATGGCTGACACTCACTTCGGGTTTCTAGAACTTCGGACTTCAAAATATCGATTCTCAAGCCTTGCCTTGTCCTGAACTCACGGGATTTGACGGCTCACATTCTCCTTGGTGATCCGACACTTGAGATTTATTTCAGGTGATATGATGGCTCAAATCTACTTCAAATGATTGGATTCTTGGTAATCACTTCAGACCATTGGCTCTTCAAACTTCGTGAATCTCAAATCTCAACTGAGGAACTCTCAAACGAATCTGTCGAAGTCGTTGATCTGACAGCTCAGATTAACTTGGAAATCCAACTCTTGAGATTTA
The DNA here is from genome assembly GCA_010110895.2 of Picea sitchensis. NCBI lineage: Eukaryota > Viridiplantae > Streptophyta > Pinopsida > Pinales > Pinaceae > Picea > Picea sitchensis. The sequence continues at coordinate 115,180 of SNQJ01S0024911.1, forward strand.
CTTCGGGTGATCGGATGGCTTAGATTTGCTTCGACTGATCAAATGGTGGATATTTCCCTTTGGCTCTATGACCCTTCAAACTTTGGAAATCTCAAACCTTGAACCCGCCTCCTCTTGAGCTCACGATATCTAACGGCTAACATTTTCTTGGGTGATCCGACACTTGGATTTTTCCTCGAATAATATGATAGCTCAGATCTATTCCTATTGATCAAATGGGTGAGATTTGTTTTGGGATCTCTAGTTCTTCAGGCTCCAGAAATCTTAGTTCTCAACTCTTGTGAGATTTCTCTCTCCTCTGTGTATGAAGCGCTAAGGCTCATGCACTTCACTCCGATCAAACGGTTGTTGATATTTTACACAGTGATCCAACGGCCACTATCACTCCTCCCTCTTGTGCTTCTGATCTCTATGTCACTTAGACGGGTTTCTAAGTGTTCAAAGGGTTCGAACCTTTTCTCCTCCTATGAGTCCAACTCTTGGATCTCATCCACACTTATGGAAAGTGATATTCCTTATGAGCTTTGTCCTTAAATGGATTTCAATTTCCCATGCACACCTTGCGTTCTCGAGATTTAGATAACTCAGATCGAATGATTTATTGAAAATAAATTATTCTCGCCCACTTGGTGTTCCTCTAGTTCGGGTTCTTCAGTGCTTGTTCATTTCATGACGTTTTGCACACCTTGCACCTGGTCTAAGTTTCCTTTGTTCTCTCTTAACTTCTCTAATTCAATCTGAGACTCAATCGACACACTCCGTGCATTCAAGATGCACACCTTGCATACAAGTGTCAGAAGAGAAACAATTGAAACTCATCCAGTTTCTTCATGAAGTCACACAATCAACCTCTCGAAAAATCATACATGAAATCAAATAAAATAATCATACACACAAAATTATCACATTCATTCAATCCCATGTTAAATGAACACATTCCAAGGGTTTGGGACAATTCTGTTTGTTCTATTGCTTCATGAAAACAAATTACATAGTATTTATTCTATGCTATTATGCTCTACTGATCTCTCGGATCTCTATATCCTTCTCTCTATTATGTATGTTCTCTTACAATGAAACTATGAAAAACTATCTAAGGACTGGCTCCATGAGCTCTCTCGTTCTGTCTACAACCTATCCTATCAAACGCTTAGTGGTTACCTACTCTGTCCTATTACAATAACTAATAGTTATTGCTAGATAAGAGTCAACACTCAATATTTTCAATCCCTTATAGCCCTTCATGACTTTACAAACAAGTTACATTTTTAAAATGTTGTTTACAAAATATCTCAACAACTCGATTTAATTCTGAGTTAATTTCTGATTTGAAATTTTGTCATTGCTGAGATGTCGTTCCTTTGCCTCCACTCTTGTGTTTTGACTTTGAATGCGATGCTCCTACATCACAAGGCAACGTCACATAAACTAATACACAAATTATTTCTTTGTCTATTGATTTTGTTGTAATCATTTTTGTCATAAAGGAATACATTGTAGAACACATACAATAAATAATCATGTATGGAACAAAGACATCAATGCTTATGGATTCTTAAAAAGAAACTATAATTCATTTTCCCATTTATTTGATTACAATGTTGTAAGCTATAAATGCAAAAAAAATGGGCACAAAGCATGTTTTTGTAGAAGTAACTTTGCGGAAACTCCTAGACAAAACAAGGATTGGATACCCTTGTCAAAAAAAATAAAGAACTCATATGATTTTGGAAAAGGAAGAAGGAATAAGAGATGTAGAAGGAGGAATATATGCTTGTGAAAACATGTAATACCCCAAGGCCAAGCCCCTGCTAAATTGTAAGTTTGTTTATAGGCTGGTGAGTCGAGTGGTTATAAGCCGAGAGACTTATGTGTTTATTAGGCTGGTGAGGCATATGCCAAGGCCAAGGAGCCTGAATTTATATATGTAAATATGTAGATCATTAATAAAAATATAAACAATGTTGCATGCAGACCGACCATGAAGAAAGAGTGATGGGGGGACGAATCTTCCACAAGGTGGATAAGGGAAAGATGATTGAAATGTTGGAAAGAGGGACTAATATTAGGGGCCTAAGTTCTTGAGAACAATAATTTATGATTATTCCAAAGCTGTGTAAAAGACATGTTTTTATCCTAAGTCCTGGGAGAGGTAACATGTGAAAAAGGAAATGCATGCAACTCCAAGAAGACAAGTGTCGACCTGGGTGCATGCATTTAAAGCTATAGAAGTCAGCCGTGTTTGGGATTGTCTCCTATATTCTATCATCCTCTGCCTGAGTTTGCTACCCATTCTTCCATCCTCAACCTAAGTTCCTGGGGGTCTCCATCGGAACCTATTTTTCATTTGAGTCTCCATCTGCATACCCTAACTCACCTCTAGAATCAGTAATCTATGAGTCTAACTGCGCTAGGGTTCTCTTTCTATTCTCGATTCCTATGAATTTCGTCTGACCTATGTGTTTTGACCTCGACATACCCACACATACCTGAGAAATCACAAAACTAGAGGGAAAACCAACCTGTGTGTCCAGTGAACCTAGGTTTATCGACACTGCAAATCTAAGTTCGTGCCTTAATCGTTTGGGTTGTTGTCTTGTGTATTACCTGAGCCATGTTGCATCTTAGTGGGACTGTTGTCATTTTTTGGATGCCCATGCCCAAATTTGTAGCTGTTGTCACCCGTGATTTAATCAAATGTTGTTGATGTGCTATTATCCTTACCTTGTGGGAATTGAACAGTAACTAGCTGAAGAAGCGGGTTGTCAGGCCCGTCGTAGAAGAGGCAGATTGTTATACCTGTGAGCATCTCTCTCTAGGTGAGAGAGTTTTCTCAGAAGTGGTTTTCTCCCAGAGAGAGTCCAGCATCAGATACAGAGTTCTGAGAATTCCTGATCCAACCTGTTGCCAAGACCCTAAGAGGGAGGTGAAGCAGTCGATGGATTGTGTGACAGTGAAGGTGTATACTCCCAGGTGGAACAAGCATGTGGGGAATGAGAGTCTGTGAGTAGTGGGCATAAGAAGGCTCCTAGAGAGAATCATTTTGGTTGCACTGTGTAGTTTTCTTGTAACCTTAGCCTAGTCTAGGATTCCCTTGCCTTGGGTGGAACTTAGTCCCATCTCGGGGGTGACCCACTACTGAGCATGATGAGCAGCATGTTCTAAGGCTTGGAGGTTCGTGGAAGGTCTGCACATAGTTGGTACTGTTACTCCAATTGAAAAGATAAGTATCATTACCATTCTTAATTTATATGTTATGCATGTTTGTAATACTTGAATGTTATCATGTATTTTTTTGCGTATATGAATTACTATCTATTACCTTTGAATCTTTATGGTAGCAGTAACTTTGTGTTGTATGTTTTATTTTGATTAAAATGCATGTTAGATATATCTATGTATGTATGTATTTCCACGTGGTAGAATTGTCTGGCCTGTTGGTGGCTAGGAATGTTAAAAATTGGTATTAGAGCCAAGGTTTCAACACTGAGCCTAGATGGGATGGTTAAGTGGTCATTAGACCCAAGGTTTCAAGTGGAAATCGTGTCTGGAGGGACTAATTTCGGACCTCAGAACCTTCCTGGGTTCTAATAAGTTACCTTGGTCCTGTTATGAAGCTCAGGAGGAGTAGTGGTATTGTAAAACCATGAAATAAGTGGTATTGGGTTGCAGAGTAATGTGGATCGTAGGATCTGTTCGGGAGAAGAAGAGTCCTTTACAACCATCAGATCTAGAGAAGGTGCAGGAGGGTTATCCTGGAAGCCTTTCGGATTTCAAAAATCAGGAGAAGCGGGGTGCATTGAGGCACAAAACTCTGAAGTCCTGAAAGAGATCTACACCATAGATATGAGGGGAGAAGCTTGATCGTTAGATCTGTTATCACTCCAGGAAACTCTCCTAGGATGTAAGTCAGAGATGCCTGGTAACTTAATCTTTTTGGAAACTATTTTCTCAAATATAGGTTTGGGTTTGGATCAAGATGAATATCTAACTCACTGGATTATATCACAATATTGTCTAAGGATATTCAAACAATGCAAGGCCTTCAAGAGCTATTATCATATAGTTGAATCAAATGGATAAAGAGACTAATCAATTAACCAGAACATATGTCTATAAAAAAATAGATATGACGGGCTAACAGATTAGCAATAAATACTTATGATCCTTTGCTTACTAATCAGATAGTGATATGATAGTCACCAATGGACTATGTAAACATATATAAAGAACATAATTCAACTCATAAGCATATAACAAAAAGAGAAAAGAAGATCTGACAATAACAGTGAAAGAAGCTTGCAGGTTGAACATATTATAGAAACAATCTCTATCACAATAGCAGTATAGTTTAGAACTCAAAATTGAACCCCTTGGTGCTTCAAATGTCTTTGGATTTATAGCCTTACAAGATGAAATCTAGATCCTTGAAATATGGATCAGATTTGCTAAAAATAGTCAAACCAAACAAGTGTAGGATGAGATCCTATAAAAATGGATCTAGACTTC
>SNQJ01S0024911.1:123711-159115 GCA_010110895.2 Picea sitchensis
AAAAATAGTCAAACCAAACAAGTGTAGGATGAGATCCTATAAAAATGGATCTAGACTTCTAAAAATGGAAAGTCAAAACAAAATATCCTATATTAGGTGTCAAACTCTATCTTGATAGCCTTTATATCCTCCAAACTCTTTGAGAGATGTAGAAAGCCTTCCAAGGCTGATGAATTCTCATAGGAAATTCGAATTTGCCACCTTTGGCAAAAATACATTTTTTTTTCTCATCAACTAGGTCACCATTTTCACTTTTCCACCTTCTTAAACATTAAATACATCAAGATAAAACCTTAAATCTGATGTATTTAATTATTATGCATCTTTATAAACCAACCTCGAAAGATTTGGTTGAGAAAAAGTCAAATCTAGGCAAAAATATGACCTCATTGCTATGTACAGGTTTCGGTAGTTAAGAGAGAAAAATCTAGGCCTGTTAACTACCGAAAAGATCTGCTTTCGGTGGTTAAGAGAGGCAAAATCTAGGCCTGTTAACCATTGAAACCTGTAACTTTCAAAAAATGGATCTGCAGCGAATAAATTTGGATGAGAATCGTAATGACTCGACTTCTATTCCACGAATCCTTGTCCTTCATGAAAAATAAATTGAGAACTTTGATCATTCAACCAAATTTGTTTCCCAAACATTCTTTGTCTGCAAAATCAAACTCTTCCAAAACTTGACATACTTGATGAACTGGAATCTCTGATTTCGGTGAAAGACCTCGATCTCTTCAATAATGCCTTTCTCCTGGAATCTCGGTGGATACGTTCGGATCCTGCATGTCTTGCTCATGATCTGGCAATTGTCTGTTGTCTTCATTTGCTTACTGGACATATCACACAATCCCAATATGTGTGGATGAAATAGCCATTTACAAACGCCACCACTCTCAGCGTATTGATGAACCGTAGTGCATGTTAGGCTGATTATTTGATTTACATAACTCATGGCTTAGATGTGCCTCTATTTGACCTGATGACTTGGCGTGCTAAAGACTTTGACCAGCTGGAAAGCTAACACCTATTTTATTCCATTTATTTGGGCGCGTGATGAAACAGTTAGCTGCTTTTCATCTTTGGCACTTTCAGTAGTTAACGCATCTTTGACTTTTGGGTTTTAGATACCAAAAGCTAAGGCTTTTGGTAGCTAAAGTAGCTTTTCGTAGGGACACTTAGCTACCGAAACCTATGTTTTAATAAAAACCTCGAACCATAGCTTTTTGAGACTTTATTATAAACTCCAACTCTTAAAGACAAACCTTTTAAAATATTATAAAGGCATTATTAATGACTACCTATCACCTAAATAGACAAAAATGACAGTGCTAATTTAGGAGATAACAAGATCTTGGAAAAGTTGTGCACGGTTTATTCGCGAAAATACTTTGGAGTTCATAGATCAAAATATTTAAAGTGAAGAGAAGTGAAAACCTTTGAAGAAAGAAATCATGAAGTGGATCTCGATTGTTGGTTGCGGGAGAGATAAGGATTGTCAATTATCCAGGGAGAGTTCGGAACTGGGGCAATCGGGAGAAGGGGAATGTGTTGATGCACAAACTTCTGAAGCCCAAATTTTTGAAGTGAAAGGGTAGATGTGGTGGGGTCGGAAGACGTCACCTGGGGTGATGTGGACCTTCCTAGGTGTACCATGTTCCATCTCCTTAGTTTGTGACAGTTGTACTATGTGGGCCTGGAGGATAGAGAAGTCGAAAGTTCAGAAGTCGCTAGATTGGATGGGAAGAAAACGTGAAAACTTCCAGAACCCGAAGTCTTAAAGCTCCGAAGTCCTGAAGCTTCAATGAAAGAAGTTCCATAATGAGTTTTAGTCATTGGATGTTGGGTAGACGTGGACTGTTGATCCACCCTACTTCGCAAGTTCTTTAATTCAAAACTCCAAGAGTCTGTTGTGATGTATTATGAAGGCTTCATAACACTAAGTCCTAATTAAGTTCCTATCAATCTAGTGCTTGGTCATAGCCCGTGGTCGCAGGGGTTGGGGATAAGAGAAAAGGGTTGAGGCCTGAAATTGTTACAGAGTCGAGAAGAGCTCAAAAAATTCATGAAATCTGAACATTTCTTTAAAAATATTCGGTTTATAAATCCTGTGGGATTTTTTAAGGAATGATGTCCTGACAAATTCTGGTTGACTGCACGTTGTTCTTGCAGAGTTCAACGAGTGTCAGAACTAAATAGCATTTCCACTGAGTGAAAATAAATGGAAGAGGCATGGACTGCTTCCAGTTCAGAGAATGATGTAAAAGGGATGGACATCCACTTGCTAGTCGAAGGATCGAACTCCAATGGACATAGAGAAGAGATAGATAAGGAAGGGAATATGATGAAAATCATTGAGCGATTGCAGAAAGATGCCTAGACTAACTGAGAAGATAACAAAAATCTCCTAAAAGCCAAGGATCGACAAGGAGAATTCAACTTAAAGTTGATGAAGATTTTGGAGAGAATAAAAAAGAAGTTGGATAAGGAGATTGAATCAAGAAAAACATGGAGTCACAAGACCCATGAGAAGAAAAGAAGATCAAGAAGCATTAGCAGGCATCGTTTCCACTCCCTGAAGCAGTCCAATAAGGAGGCACACGGTAGTTCAAGCCCATCTCCTACCAGAAAACATAGGAGATCTAGAGTGGATAAAATAAAGGGAGAAATGAACAAGATTAAGCCTCCTACATTTGATGGAGAACATAATAAGGAGGAAGATGTCAAGACATGGTTTCTTGACATGAGGAAATATTTCCAACTGTAGAATTATTCCTCTCATGTAGAAGGAAGAATTGCAATGTATCAACTGAAGGGAAAAGCATCCATGTGGTGGGATCAACTGGTGCAGGTGCAACACATTAAAGAGAAGGATATTACCTGGAAATAATTCAAGAGGTATTTCGAAAAGAAATACATGACTAAAATATATTATCACTGAAAGATGAAAGAGTTCTTTGAACTCAAGCTGGGCAGCATGACCATTGATGAATATGAATGAAGGTTCTTGGAGTTTTTGAAATATGTTCCCTTCATCAAGGATGAGACTATCAAGATTCAAAGGTATCTGAGTGGACTGCCATGTTCCATCGGTGACAATATTCAGTATGATGACCCAATAACTATGGAAGAAATGATAAGAAGAGAGAAATGCTTATGTGATAAGCAAAGAGGAAATCCCACTTTTCAGAAGGCTTGGGATGACTAGAAGAAGTTCAAGAAGGAGCAAAGGCAGAAGGGAAACAAACCTCCCTTTTTAAGAAACAATACTCAAGGGAAGCCATCGTTTAGATAGCCAGGAATGGATAACTTAGGGGGACAAAGGCCGAGGCAGATGCCCATTCAGTGTTGGGGCTGTCAAGGAAACCACAAGTACAGAGATTGTCCCCACAAAAATGGAAAAGTGAGATTTGTCCATAATGTTCAGCAAGCTGAAACAATGGAGGACATGGGCAGTAGAATACCTAGGATCTACATAGCCCTGGAAAACACATAAGTAGAATATCATTCGCACACGATTGAAGTTGAAGGTATGATCAATAACCATGCCTTTACTATTTTAATTTATTCAAGGGCTAGCCATAGTTATATAGATCCTAGGGTGGTGGAAAATTTTCAATTGCCAGGAAGCAAGCATGAGAAATTTTAGTTGGTGCAATTGGCTACAGAATCCAAGAGGAAAGTTGTTGAGTCAGTTAAATCATGTCCAGTGGAGATGAATGGACTAAGTACTATGGCAGACCTGAATATCTTGCCTTTAGGTTCTTATGATTGTCTAATTAGTATGGACTAGTTGGACTAGCACCATGCCATCCTAGATTGTTGTGACAAGGAATTCACTTTCCTGGATGAGGAAGGGAATCAAAGGACAGTCCAAGGAATTCCCAGAGAAGTTGTTGTCAAAAAAATCTCAACAATGCAGCTAAACAAGTGCTACAGGAAAGGCTGTCAGTTATTTGTATCCCATGTGGAGGAAACAACTAAGGATAAGGTGTCAAATATTGAAGATCATGTGATACTAAAAGAGTTTGAAGATGTACTCCAGGAGGTACCTGGACTACCCCCGAACAAAGATATTGACTTCTTTGTAAACTTAATTCCTAGAGCAGCTCCAATGTCGAAAACTCCTTACAGAATGAGTATGCCAAAGCTGAAAGAACTGTAATTGCAACTTGAATAAATTATGAAGAAGGGGTATATACATCCAAGTGTGTCACCTTGGGGAGTCCCGGTCCTATTCATGAAGAAGAAGGATGGGACGTTGAGATTTTGCATCGATTTCAGACAGTTAAACAAAGTGACTATTAAGAACAAGTATCCTCTGTCGCGGATCGATGATCTCTTTGACCAATTGAAGGATGCTAAGATATTTTCGAAAATAGATCTTAGATCAGGATATCACCAAGTAGTAATAAAGGATGAAGACATCAATAAGACTTCCTTCAGAACAAGGTATGTTCACTATGAATTCACTGTGTTTCCATTTGGGTTGTCTAATGCACCCATTGTTTTTATGTGCCTAATGAATGGTGTATTCAGGGACTATCTGGACAAGTTTGTCATAGTCTTTTTGGATGACATCATGGTCTATTCCAAGTCGGAGGAAGAGCATGAACAAAATATGATGATGGTGTTGCGGGTGTTAAGAGAGAGCTAGCTTTATTCCAAATTGAGAAAGTGCTCATTTTTATCAAAAGAAGATCCATTATTTGGGGCATATAATTTCAAAATATGGGATAGTTGTGGATCCTGAGAATATAGAATCCATTAGAGAATGGATAGCGCTGAAGAATGTAATAGAAGTCAAATCCTTTATGGGTCTATCCAGCTATTATAGAAGGTTCATTGTAGGGTTCTCAAGGATAGATCACCTTATCACTTCCTTGCAAAGGAAGGAGAAGAAATTTCAATGGACAAAAGAGTGTGAGAGAAGCTTCCAGCAATTGAAGCAATTGTTAACTAGTTCTCCAATCCTGAGGATTGCAGATTCGAATGAGGATTTTGTGGTTTGCATAGATGCATGCAAAGAAGGATTGGGATGAGTCCTCAGCCAGAATGGATTTGTAATATGTTATGAGTCCAGGAAATTGAAAGAGCATGAAAATAACTATGCCACTCATGATTTGGAGTTGGCAGCTATCATTCACGCTCTGAAGAAATGGAGGCATTACCTCATGGGAAAGAAGTTCAAACTGATAACAGACCACAATGGTATGAATTATTTGTTTGATCAGCCTACCTTGAATGCTAAGCAAAGTAGGTAGTTGGAGTTTCTATGTGAATATGACTTTGATATCAAGCATATCATAGGAAAAGAGAAAAAAGTGGCTGATGCGCTCAACAGGAAAGTGCACGAATTCCATGATAAAACCATTAGTATGTACCAAACTGATATTAAAAGAAGAATTTAAGAAGATGCAAATGTAGATTTGCAGTACAGGGATTTGGTAGCAAAGGTACAACAAGGTAAGATTCCACAGAAAGTGGAGAATTATAAATTGGAAACTGACGGAACACTTCTGTACAAGAAAACAAATTATGTACCTAATGTCTACAACTTGAAACTTATGATTTTGAATGAAATGTGTTAGCGCAAATTCTTGCAAGATGGTGTTTTCTTCTAGTTTTGGGACCCTGGTGTAAATGTATAGAAGTGGGGTTTGAAAATCAATTGAGTGTGTTTTATTCAAAGGCCACAGCCATGAGAGTCGAGCGTAGCCCACAGAACGAACCCATTTCGGGCCTATAATCAAGTGAGCGGGCATTTTATTTTTCAATGATGAGGATCCACAGAGGGGGCCAGATCAATGGCCATCGGGTAAGTTTGGGTCGCAGAAGTTGCACGGGGTCAAGTACCTGAGCTCATCTCCTATGGACAAACTCACGAAGCGATCAAGCCATTTCGGCTATCGGGACTTCAGGAGAACAGAGGGTCTCCTCCTTCCACTGCATTTTAGAATCCCAAAGCCCGAAATGTCGAAAAGGTCTAGTCTAGAGGTGGTCCCACATTTAAGAAGTGATCTAGGCCATCCATCCAGTGGGATTTTTGGCACATGATCAAGCCATTTCGGCTATCAGGACTTTGGGAGAATAGAGGGTCTCCTCCTTCCACTGCATTTTAGAGTCCCGAAGCCCGAAACACCGAAATGAACCAGGAATGTTGATCAAGAGATGATTTAGGTCATCCATCTAGTGGGATGTGTGGAGCGTGATCAATCCATTTCGGCTATCGGGACTTCGGGAGAACAGAGGGTCTCCTCCTTCCACTGCATTTCAGATCCCCAAAGCCCGAAATCCCAAAAGCGCCTTTGAAGATAAGCACAGGGTCACATCCCATGGTCACTTGGGGTGATAGAAAGAGCTATGCAAAGGGCCAAAGCATCAAGTTTAGCTGCAAGAGGGATCACCACATTCTCTAGAGACCAGTTCAGCTCGACCTCGATCTTGGTCCTTGCTAAAAATAAATGAAGGTGGATGGAGGTAGTTGAAACCTCGGCTCACTCAAATGCAAAGCATGGAAGTTTCGGCAGGTAGTCTGCCTGAGATGGTCCTGTACGCTGGTTTTCCCCAAAAGAATCCATGCCGAGTTCTCGTCTGACCAGAGGAGTCTAGACACGCTATTTTAGCCTTTAATGTTTCAGCTACCTCCCCTGCAAAGGCCATGCAAAGTTAAGGTGACGTCTAACAAAGGAATTCAGGCCAAATTTGACTAAGATGACACCACACCTTGAAAGTCCTGAGATGCCTCTACTGGGTGAAAAGGGAGTATATGTACTCAGTTTTGTATTTTTTGTAAGGATCAATAGTTGAGCTAGGCTCCCAACTGTAAAGTTTTGATGAAGCACCGGTGGCTCTGTTTACACTGTGTTAGAACCGCTTGGAATTGGAGGATCCAGTCGAGTTTCACCATTATAGGATGATGTAGGTTGGATCACTATAATAGTTGCATGGTTTCTAATCAGCTCTTGTATTTTCTCAACACTGAATGACTTGGAATTGGAAGATATAGTCAAGTCACCTTTCAGTTCCCTGAAACTTTGAACCAAGAGGATTTTGTGTTCTAAGTTTTTCCTGTTCAAGCTGTCGAAGGGCCTGATGCCCAAGGCTGTCTTGCTCCCTCCTCTTATCAAGTCTTCCATTTGCTCATTTTTCAATCTACTCACTTACTGAAGTTAGATCATGACCTCTTATGTTGTTACATACCAGGTCTGATTTTCTGAGTTAGGGCGATATCTTCCTAGGCCTCTATCCATCCGATCACCCTATTAAATTATTCGTGACATAAAATGATAGGCGTTGGGCTCTGCTCCTGCCACAATCCAGGAGTGACTTCTGACGCTAACATTTCTGGTGTCGTTGCCGGGGATGAAGTTGAAAATTTTCCCAGAGATTGAACGACATCGAGCCTCTGATTCTGAAGGTGCATCAGGCATCAAAGCCTTTGAATATTGCTACTGTGCACCTAGAGACTCCATTGTGATGACTCCATTCTGATGAACCTATCATTTTAATTCTGGCTTTCAGAGGTAGACACACGTGGTCCCATCCACAAATGCCTCTAGCTACACCTGAAGTTGAGCCACAGGCGGGTTTCAGAAGAGGAAAGGCCCCCCAAGGAGAAACTTCCACCACCAAACTAGGTATTTTGTCGTCTCCTTCTGTAGAAACTCCTTTTTCTTCCCCTTATCTTCGTAACATAAATTTTTCTAAAACCTCTCATTTCCTGAATTTTGGAAGTGTTCCTTCCAAGTTGTCTCCTCCTGGTTTTGGACTAGAGGGAGAAATCCTTGTCACTTCCTTTACCCCTGTAAGCCTATTTCCAATATCCCTGGTTCAAGCTCCTTCCCCTCTAAGTTCTCCTCCACCTAATATCCCTATGGCAGGAGCAAATCCCCCCATGAATAGAATGGAGGCTATTATAGCCACCAAGTATGCTCCCCTTTTCTTACCCCAGCCTCTCAACACCCTCCCAGCAGATGGCTACCTCAAGCAGCTTCCCAAGTTTACAGACGAGGGGGACATAACTGCAGAAGAGCACTTTCAAGCCTTTTACATTTTTACACATGACCATGTCATCATGCATGCAGATGTGTGGATGAGGATTTTCATCCATAGCCTTGAGGGTGAGGCTAGAAAATGGTTTAGGGCCTTGCCTCCTAGATCTATTAATGGGATTGAGGCTTTGGATAATGCCTTTTTGAGACAATGGTGAGACAAAAAGGACTTCATGTATTACATGACAGAGTTTGGATCTTTGAAGAGAAAGGAAGGAGAGTCTGTTTCTGACTTCTCCAAAAGATTTAACAAAATGTACAATAAAATCCCCACTGAGATTAAGCCCTCAGAATCCTCTGCGAAGATCACTTATGCTAGTGCTTTTGATATCAATTTTTGCCTTTTGTTGAGGTAAAGGAGAGCCACCACTCTGGCGCACATACAAGACGTGGTCGTAGAAGTAGAGTCTAATATATTGGTTGTTGACCGACTCAGGAGTAAGGATGACAGAGACATACCTAGGAGGAGAGATAAAGCCTCCTCATCCTATTCCTCTCCCCTTCCTCCTCAAATGGATGAGGTAACTAAAGTGTTGAAATCTCTCTCAGCTAGGATGGAAAAGTGGGAGTTAGAGGGGAAGCCCATGTACAAAAATCCCCAGAATACTGATAACAGAGGTTTTAGGAGGCCTGGTAACAATGTGCCATAGGCCTCCCCAAGGGAACAAAGGAGTAGAGATAGAGATGATCAGAGGATTCAGACCCCTCTCCAAAACAACATTGTTGCTCATGAGGAAGGAGAGGAGATAGAAGAACTTGACCCTGAAATTCACTGCTTTGAAGACACTTCCCCTTTTCCCCATTTGACTCAATATGCATATGAAGAATCCCTTATGAGCATCCAAATCAATGAGTTGGGAAAAGGAGAGAAGGCAAACAACGCCCCTAACAGATACCATCTTTGGTCAAAGAAGAAAGATGATACTTTTGATTGCCAGGATCAACCCCTTATAGCAGAAAGGCTCGCTAAAGAGGTTGTGACAACTACTAAAGAAAATAAAGCTCAGAATACTTCGTCAGTAGCCAAATAACCTATTTATGAGGTAAGGGAACCTCCTAATCCCCTCTCCTCTTTTAATTTTGAGCATGAGATTTAGAAGATCAGAATTCATGTACCCCTCTCAGAACTAGTTAAAAACGAAGATTTCAAAAGGTCCCTCTCTAAGCTATTACAATCTGAGCCCCCACAGCCTTCCACAGACTTAATAAATCTTCAATATGAAAAGCCAATAGTTGTCTTAGGTCCCATGGTAGAAGACAGAGATGATTCATCCGCTCCCTTCTACACATCCCTGAACACACATGATAAGGTGTTGCATAATTGCCTCGTGGATTCAGGGACTTCCCACAACCTTATGCCCAAAATAGTCATGGAAGAATTGGGACTGGAGGTGACGAAGGCTTACCATGATTTATACTCTTTCAATTCAAGAAGGGTGCAATGCCTCAGAGTTATCAAAGACTTGGTTGTCTCTTTGTTTCAGCTACCAATGAAAAGTGTGGTCATGGACATTGTAGTAGTCGATGTTCCTCCCAAGTTTGGCATGTTGTTGTCAAGATCTTGGATTAAAAATCTTGGAAGAACATTATAAATGGATCTCACATATGCTACCATTCCATTCTTTGGAGGGGAACAAAAGAGATTTTAAAGGGAGGCCTAGCTGGCCTACATTGTTAGTGATGAGGCAAACCCCAACAATCACCCTATTTTTGCACTAGACACTAATTTGGGATCTAGTTTGTTGCAACTCACTGATGCTCCTAAAGCCCCTTTTCAAGTCAGAAGGTAGCCCCCTTTTAATCACGATATGCCTCCTCCAACCATATTTATTTGGAAGATGTTTTTTGACGGGGCTTATGCTAGCGAAGGCGCTAGCGCTGGAGTGGTGTTGGTGTCACCTTGTCAGAACACCATGTCCCTATCATACAAGCTAGAATTTGAAGCCACCAATAATGTGGCGAAATACGAAGCTCTGGTTCTGGGTTTAAGGACTGCAAAGGAGATGGGGATAGAGGAGATAGCAGTGTTTGGCGATGCTGAGGTGATTATTCAGCAAGTCAGAAACACTTATCGGGCCAGGAATCCTTGGCTCAAGATTTATAGAAATGAGGTGTGGGACTTGATCGAAAATTTCTTCTCAGCTTTCAACATCTCTTTTATTCCAAGGGAGAAAAATGATTTGGCCGATTCCTTAGCAGTTTCGGTGAGTCTGTTCAGGATACCTCTGTTGCCTAAGAGAAAATACGATGTTGAGATAAAATATAGGCAAGCTATACCGAACAATGTCAGATATTGGAAGGTATTCGAAGACGATCTTGAAATCAAGAATTTTCTGCAGGCTGTCGATGAATTTTCTACATTGCACATTGATCAGGACCATGACCTTGAAGGTCACCCCTACCCTAAGGAATTTTTAAATAAAATTGCTAATCACCAGATTATTCAATTGCCTAGCAATCATATTTCGAAGGGACTATCCCCCTTAGAAAGATTGTTCGATGGTAATGATGTGGCAGTAAAGGGTGAATTTCGAATGGAGATGTTGATTCGGCTGAGTGCAACATTGGCACACAGGAGGAGCCTAAGTTTGTCAAGTTGTCGAGTAGTTTGACCAAAGAACAGAGGGCCGAATATACTGAGCTACTAAGAGAATTTTCTGATTTGTTTGCATGGACTTATGAAGACCTCAAGACATATGACATGTTTGTCATTGAACACAAGATCCCACTGAAGGAAGAGGCTAAACCATTTAGGCAGAAGTTAAGATAGATAAATGCCATGTTGTTGCATATCATGGAGAGAGAAGTGAAGAAACTTTTAGATGCCCAAATCATTGTTCCCTTGATATATTCTAAGTGGGTGGCCAATTTGGTCCCAGTGAGGAAGAAAAGTGGGGAAATCAAGCTCTGTGTTGACTTCAGAAACCTCAACAGGAGCCCAAAGAAAGACAATTATCCCTTTCCCAACATGGAACACATATTGCAGAGGGTAACTAGTGCATCTAGGATATCCATGGTTGATGGCTTCTTTGGGTATAATCAGATATCATTCATGCCCAAGGATAGAGAGAAGACAACCTTCACCACTCCCTGGGGGACATTCATGTATGCCAAGATGTCGTTTGGACTCATGAACGCAGGAGCAACTTTTCAACGAGATATGGATATGGCCTTCATAGGAGAGAAAGGCCAGTTTGTGGTGATCTATCTGGACGACATCACAGTCTTCTCCACGTCTGATATGGAGCACTGTTGTCACCTAAGGAAGGTTTTCCTGAAATGTCAAAAGTTTGGACTTTCTTTAAATCCCAAGAAGTTTGTTTTTCTATGAAGGAGGGTAAGTTGTTAGGCCATATAGTATCAGCAGAGGGAGTGAGGATTGATCCCAATAGGGTAGAGGCAATTCAAACCCTACCACTTCCCAGATCTAGGAAGGAAGTTCAAGCCTTTTGGGAAAGATTAATTTTCTAAGGAGATTCATCTCAAATTTTGTTGACTTGGTGAAACACATCACAGCCATGCTCAGAAAAGGAAATGAAGTAAAATGGACTGTTGAGCCTAGGGAATCTTTCATCCAAATAAAAAGGGCATTGACTGAGGCACCTGTGCTGATCAGTCCTAACTATTCCAAGGATTTTCTAATTTTTTCGTTCGCTTCTTTTGATACAGTAGTAGCGGTCTTGTTGCAAAACAATGAGGAAGGTCGCGAGCAACCCATTTCTTTCTTCAATAAGTCATTAAGAGATGTGGAGATGAGGTATGAAATCATGGAGAAATAGGCTTATGCCTTAGTGAGGGATCTCAAAGCTTTTAGAGTCTATGTCTTTCTCTCAAAAGTGACCATGTACGTGCCTTCAACATCTGTGAAATATATCCTTATATAGCCTGACGTACATGGAAGAAGAGGTAAATGGATCACCAAGATTTTGGAGTTTGACCTAGAGATAAATCCCACCAAGTTGGTTAAAGGGCAGGGTTTAGCCAAGATATTGGCTTAATCCAATTGCAGGACCTTGGGGGTTAGCTTCATAAATACTTGCTCAGAAAATTAGTCAGCTGAGTCATCCAACAAAATCTCTCACGACGGCTCATCAATAGCAAAATGCACCTGGTACCGCGACATTTTGTACTTTCTGTAAGAGCTAAAGCCTTCTGATGGAATGGGTAAGAGTAAGGAAAGAGCTTTAAATCTCAAAATGATAAGGTATTGCCTCATTGACCAAGTCTTGTACTAGAGAGACCCTCTAGGGGTGTTGCTGAGGTGTTTGAGCCCACAGGAAGCCCATAAAGTTATGTTTGAGTTCCATGGTGGCCTTTGTGGAGGGCATCATTTTTGGAAGACCGCAGCTCATAAAATTCTTAGGGCTAGGTACTACTGGCCCACCTTGTTCACTGATGTCTATAGAGAAGTTAGAGCTTGTATCAAATGCCAAAGGTTCTCAGGAAAGAAGCAGCTCAACTCACTACCACTAAAKCTCGTGGTAGCTTCAACACCTTTTCAACAGTGGGGGTTGGACTTCATTAGTGAGATTCGTCCTCCTTCAAGTGGCCAACACAGATGGATCCTAACTRTGATAGACTATTTCACTAAGTGGATAGAAGCGGCTCCCACCAAGAGTTCTTCTCACAAGGTTATTATCAGCTTCTTGGAGGATATCATAGCTAGATTTGGTTGTCCCAGCAGAATTGTCACTGATAATGCTGCTTCTTTCAAGTATGAGCCTCTGATTAAGTTCTGTGAACAGTTCAAAATTTCACTGATTCAATCCACCCCCTATTATTCTCAAGGAAATGGACTGGCAGAATCTTCCAATAAAATCCTAATCAAGCTCATCAAAATATTGTTGGAAGACAATAGGAGGGCCTATGATTCAAAGCTCAAATTTTCTCTATGGGCCGATCGAGTGACAACAAAAAATTCCCTAGGCACCTCACATTTTCAACTGGTTTATGGGGCGGAGGCTATTTTTCCCACTCAGCTCACGTTACCTGTAGAAAAATTCTTCCAGAATCTTGAAGGAGAGCCAGATCATATGGTCAGAAGGATTCATCAAATAGTGGAGGTGAAACAGATCAGGGAACAGATGATGGACGTGGTCCATAGTCATCAGCAGAAGGTCAAGCATGCTTTTGACAGGAAGGTCACAAAGAAGGAGTTTGAGCTCAGGGATTTGGTGCTTAAGTGGGATGCACCCGGGCAGGATAGGGGAAAACACAACAAATTTGATGCCCTCTGGATCGGGCCCTTTAGGATCACTGAAGTATTCTCAAACAAAACTTATAGGTTGCAGGATTTGGAGGGTGAGGAAGTCTTTAATGGCCCAGTAAATGGGCATTTCCTGAAAAGATCTTTTGTTTGAGTTGTATTTCACTGTATTTCAGAGCCTCCTCCTTCCACTATATTTCAAATCCCGAAGCCTGAAACGCTGAAAAGAACCAGGACCGTTGATCAAGAGATGATCTAGGCCATCCATCTAGTGGGACGCGTGGTGCGCGATCAAGCCATTTCGGCTATTGGGACTTTGGGAGAACAGAGGGTCTCCTCCTTCCACTACATTTCAGATCCTCGAAGCCCGAAACACCGAAATCCTGAAAGCGCCTTTGAAGATAGGTATAGATTCATAGCCCATGGTCACTTGGGGTGATAGAAAGAGATATGCAAAGGGTTGAAGCGCTAGGTTTAGCTGCAGGAGGGATCACCGCGTTCTCCAGAGACCAGTTCAGCTCGACCTTGATCTTGGTCCTTGCTAAAAATAAATGAAGGTGGATGGAGGTAGTTGAAACCTCAGCTCACTCATTAAATTCAAAGCATGGAGGTTTCGACAGGTAGTCTACCCGAGATGGTCCTGTACGTTGGTTTTCCCCAAAAGAATCCATGTCGAGTTCTCGTCTGACCAGAGTCTGCACACATTATTTTAGCCTTTAATGTTTCAACTACCTCCCCTATAAAGGCCATGCAAAGTTAAGGTGACGTCTGACAAAGGAGTTCAGGCTAGAGTTGACTGAGGAGACACCGCACCTTGAAAGTCCTGAGACGCCTCTGCTGGGCAAAAAGAGAGGAGTATATGTACTCAGTTTTGTATTTTTGGTAAGGATCAATGGTTGAGCTAGGCTCCCGACTGTAAAGTTTTGATGAAGCACGGGTTGCTCTGGTTATGTATTGGCACTTGAGACTTCTTACCTTATGAATGTTAGTTTCTTTCCATCTCTCTGTTTACACTGTGTTCGAACCGCTCAGAATTGGAGGATCCAATCGAGTTGCACTGTTATAGGATGATGTATGTTGGATCAATGTAATAGTTTCATGGTTTCTAATCAGCTCTTGTATTTTCTCAATGTTGAATGACTTGGAATTGGAAGATCCAGTCAAGTCACCTTTCAGTTCCTGAAAACTCTGAACCAAGAGGATTTTGCGTTCTGAGTTTTTCCTCTTCAAGATGTCGAAGTGCCTGATGCCCAAGGCAGTCTTGCTCCCTCCTCTTATCAAGTCTTCCATCTACTCATTTTACAATCTACTCATTGACTGAAGTTACATCAAGACCTCTTATGTTGTTACATACCAGGTCCAGTTTTCTGAGTTAGGGCGATATCTTCCTAGGCCTCTATCCATCTGATCACCCCATTAAATTATTCATGACATAAACTGGTGGGCGTTGGGATCTTCTCCTGCCGCAATCCAGGAGTGACTTCCGACGCTAAAAAAAGGAATAATGTGCCTTATGCATGGCACCCTAGATATCAGAAAACTATGGCCGCAGTAAAGAGACATTACTTTTGGTCATGTATGAAGAGAGATATTGATGAATACATTACCAGATGTATGGAGTGTCAGAAGTTTAAAGTTGAGCACAGACACCCAGCAAGGTTACTACAACCTTTACCCATTCTAGAGTGGAAGTGGTGACAATGGATTTCATCACAGAATTGCCCAAAACAGGCAAGAAGCATGACTCAATCATGGTGGTGGTGGACAAGCTAACGAAATATACCCATTTTATTCCACTAAAGACTACTCACAAGGAAGCTAATGTTGTTGATATTTTTATGAGGGAAATAACATGATTGCACAGTATTCCCAAGAAAATTGTGTCTGACTGAGACCCGAAATTTACCTCAAAATTTTGGAAAGGGTTATTCAAAGGGCTCGAAACGAATTTGAACTTAAGAACAACCTATCATCCTGAGTATGATGGGAAGACACAGAGGGTGAACCAAGTGATAGAAGATATGATAAGGATGTATGTGATGGACAAACCATATAAATGGGAAGACTACCTACACTTGGTAGAGTTCGCCTACAATAATGGGTATCAAGCATCGTTGAAAATGATCCCATTTGAAGCACTTTATGGAAGAAAGTGAAATACTCCAATAAGTTGGGATAATCCAGTTGATAGAGTAGTGGTTGGGCCAGATTTTCTCAAGGAAATGGAAGAGAAAATGCTAAAAATTAAGCAGAATTTAAAGGTTGCCCAAGACAAGTAGAAGAGTTATGTTGATAAGAACAGAACCCATCGAGAGTTTAAAGTGGGTGATCATGTTTTCTTGAAAGTAAAATCCAACAGAAGTTCCCTGAGGCTGGGAAACTGTTCGAAGTTGGTAACCGGATTTTGTGGACCATTTGAAATCCTAGAAAGGATTCGACCAGTTGCATATATGCTTGCATTGCCTTCATCCATGACTGTACATAATGTGTTTCATATTTCATTGCTTAAGAAATATATAACTGGTGCTAATCATGTAATCGATTGGAATGTGATTCAGGTAGAGTAAGAAGGCATCTTGCAAGTGCATCCTATGTGCATATTGGACCAGAAGAGAAAAAAGATCTAGAATCGAGCCATAGGGCTTGTAAAGGTCTAGTGGACCTGGTACGGTCTTGAGGACGCAACATGGGAGCATGAAGATGCTATGAGGGAAGAGTACCCACATCTTTTTGAATATTTTGGAAATCTTGTTGATGTTATGTAAAGAGTTGCACTGAGGACAGTGCAAAAATAAGGGGAGGGGATTGTAATACCCCAAGGTTGAGCCTCTGCTAAATTGTAATTTTGTTTATAGGCTAGTGAGATGAGTGGCTATAAGCCGAGATACTTATGTGTTTATTAGGCTAGTGAGCCAGATGCCCAAGCCAAGGATCCTGACTTTGTATATTTAAATATGCAGATCATTAATAAAAATATAAACATCGTTGCATGCAAAGCAACCATGAAGAAAGAGTGATGGGGGACTAAGCTTCCACAAGGTGGGTAAGGGAAAGGGGGCTGAAAGGTTGGAAAGAGGGGCTAATCTTAGGGGATTAATTCCTTAAGAATAATAATTTATTATTATTCCAATGCTATGTAAAAGACATGTTTTTATCCTAAGTCCTAGGAAAGGCAACATGTGCAAAAGGAAATGCATGCAGCTCCAGGAAGACAAGTGTCAACCTGGGTGCATGCAGTTAAAGGTACAGAAGTCAGTTGTGTTGGGGATTGGCTCCCGTATTCTTTCATCATTCGCTTGAGTTCACTGCCCATTCTTCCATCCTCAGCCTGAGTTCACGGGGATCTCTGTCGGAACCCATTTTTCGTTTGCATCTGCATCTGCATACTCTCACGCACCTATGGAATCAATAATCCATGAGTCTAACTGTGCTAGAGTTTTCTTTCTATTCCCAATTCATGTGAATTTTTTCTAGCCTCTGCGTTTTGACCTTGGCATACCCACGCATACCCGAGAAATCACCCAATGGGAGGGAAAATCGACCTGTGTGTCTGGTGAACCCAAGTTTATCCACATTGCAAATTTGAGTTCATCCCTTAACTATTTGGGTTGTTGTCCTGTGTATTACCTGAGCCTTTTTGTGTCTTAGTGGGACTATTGTCATATTTGGATGTCCGTGCCCAAATTTCCCTGTAGCTGTTGTCGCCCATGAGTTAACCAAATGTTTTTTATGTGCTATTATCCTTACCTTGCAGGAATTGAATAGTAATTGTCTGAAGAAGCGGGTTGTCAGGCTCGTGGTGGAAGAGGCAGGCTGTCAGACCTGTGAGAATCTCTCTCTAGGTGAGAGAGTTTTTTGGGAAGTGGTTTTCTCCCAGAGAGAGTCCAACACCAGCTACAGAGCTCTGAGAATTCCTGATCTGACCTGTTGCTAAAAATTTGAGAGGGAGCTGAAGCAGTTGATGGATTGTGTGACAGTGAAGGTGTATACTTCTGGGTGGAATAGGCATGTGGGGAATGAGATTCCATGAGTAGTGGGCATAAGAAGGATCCTTGAGAGAATCCTTTCAGTTTCACTGTGCAATTTTCCTATAACCTCATCCTAGTCTAGGATTCCCTTGCCTTGGGTGGAGCTTAGTCCCAACTCAGGGGTAACCCACTACTGAGTGTGATGAGCAGCATGGTCTAAGGCTGGGAGGTTCGTGGAAGGTTTGCACATAGTTAGTGGTGTTACTCCAGTTGAAAAGATAAGTATCATTACTATGCTTAATTTATATGTTATGCATGTTTGTAATACTTGAATTTTATCATGTATTCCATTGCATAAATGAATTATTGTCTATTACCTTTGAATCTGTATGGTAGCAGTAACTTTGTGTTATATGTTTTATTTCGATTAAAATGCATGTTAGATATATCTATGTATGTATGTATTTCCGCGTGGTAGTATTCCCTGGCCTGTTGGTGGTCGGGGATGTTACAAAACTTCCCTTCATTCTCAAAACAAAGGAAACCAATGGTATGTTGACAATGAATTCTCAAGCCACATGAGAGGTGGCAAGAGAAAAGTTATCACTTTGAAATAAGTTAACGGAGGAAGTGTAACATTTGGAAGCAATGACATCACAAGGATAACTGGAAAAGGTACTCTAAGTATCAATAATGGAAAGACTAGAATGAAAAAAAAATTGTATGTTGATGGTATGAAACACAATCTTATCAGTGTTAGTCAAATGTGTGACCAAGGACACAATCTCAAATTTAATTCTCAAGGTTGTGAAATAAAGAAGGCTCGGGAAGATTACTGGAAAGTGCATATAGAACATTAAATAATGTATATATCCTCAATGATATTCAGGGAGAAAAGTGTTATATGGGACAAACAAATAAAAGTCGGTTATGACATATAGGAATGGGTCATATGAACTATTATAATGTGGTAAAAATCAGCACTAAACAAGCAGTGAGATACATGCCAAATATTGTTAAACTTTCAAAAACTCTCTGCAAGAAATGTCAGCATGGAAAATAGACAAGAGAAAGAGTTAAATCAGAGTACTCAATAACAAATCCATTGGTACTCATTCATACAGGTCTCTGTGGAACTACAAGAACACAAAGTCTACAAGGCTAAAATTGCTTCATGTTGCTCACTGATGATTATTCTAAAATGAAATGGGTTATGTTACTAAAATAAAAATATGAATCTTTTGAGAAGTTTAAAGCATTCAAATCCTTGGTTGAAAATGAAACTGGATTGAAAATCAGGTGTTTGAGATCAGAAAGAGGAGGTTAGTTTATCTCAAATGAATTTAAATAATTTTTTGAGACTCGTAGGATAAAAAGACATTTCTCAGTCGCAAGAACTCCCAAGCAAAATGGAGTGGTATAAATAAAAAATATAACCGTACAAGAGATGGAAAGAACAAAGTTGAATGAAGAAAAGTTATCATACAAGTTTTGGATAGAAGTAGTCAACACCTTAGTTTACATTTTTAATAGAGGGAAAATCAAAGTCAACATCAACAAAACACCTTATGAACTATTGAAAGGTAGACCAACAACAATTAAATACTTCAAATTTTTTGGAAGCAAGTGCTACATAAGGAGAGATGATGACAATTTGGGAAAATTTGAATCCAGAGCTGATGAAAGTATATTTATTATTTATTCATCAAGAAGAAAATATTACATATGTTACAATACAACATTACACAAAATTGTAGAGAGTGCCAATGTAAAATTTGATTAATCAGGGCACCAGAAGGTGAAAACACAAGTAAATGTTCAAGCAAATGAGTTCGGCTACAAAGAATAAAAAGAAGGAGAATGAGAAAAAAATGAAGAAGAAGAAACATAATGCCAAGATACAAAGACACCATCTAGATTTGTCCAAAATAATCATTGGAAAATCTAATTCTTGGTGATAAAGATACAAGACTTCAAACTAGAAGAAGACTAGCTAGTCCACCAGAATATGCAAACTTATCCTTGTTGTCTAAAATAGAGCCTAATAATTTTACAAAATTCGGAGAATACAAGCATTGGATTGATGTTATGGAAGAAGAGCTTAATCAAATTGAGAAGAATGAAACATGGGAACTTGTTCCAAGTCTGACAAATAAAAATGTAATTGGAACGAAGTGGATGTTTAGGAACAAGTTGAAAGAAGATGGGAAAGTAATAAGAAATAAATCAAGATTGGTTTTTAAATGTTATGCTCAAGTTGAAGGTATTGATTTCAAAGAAAACTTTTCCCTGGTTCTAGACTAGATGTTATCATAATGTTTTTGGCATTTGCATGTTTCAATAACTTCAAAGTCTATCAAATGGATGTCAAGTCTACCTTTCTCAACGGAAATTTAGAGGAAGAAGTATACATTGAACAACCGGAAGGATTCTTATTATCAAAAAATCAGGATCATGTGTGGAAACTGAAGAAAGCACTTTATGGAATCAAACAAGATCTCAGAGCTTGATATTCAAGACTTGATAAATATATACAACAACAAGGCTTCAAAAGAGGAATTGATTACAGCAGTATCTACATCAATACAATAGAAGAAAATCAGTTGATTGTTGTGGTTTACATAGATGACATTATTTTTAGAGGCAGTACGAACTAAATGTGACAAGAATTTGCAATAGAAATGCAAAAGGAATTTGAGATATATATTCTTGGTGAACTACCATTTTTTCTTGGATTACAAATTTATTAATCTGACAAAGGCATATTCATTTTATAAACAAAGTACATCAAGCAAATGTTGAATAAATTCATAATGGAAGATTGTACACCAGTCAACACACCTATGGTCATAGGTTGTAAATTGAGGAAAAATGATGAATCTCCAAAAGTAAATCAAATGTTGTATAGGTCAATGATTGGAAGCCTACTATATGTGACGACATCAATGCCAGGAATTATGCAAGCAGTACGATTAGTTGCGGGATTTCAAGATGCACGAAAAGAAACCCATGTGAAAACAGTAAAAAGGATATTCAAATATCTAAAAGTCACCTTGGACTTCGGCTTATGTTACTCAAGAGGTGAATATTTTATTCTAACATAATATTCAGATGCATATTGGGAAGGAAATGTTGATGATAGAAAAAGTACAAGTGGAGGAGAATTATTTTTGGGGAAGAGTCTAGTGTCTTCATTGAGAAAGAAACAACCTTCAATATCTCTATCCACAACAGAAGACGAGTATATTGCAGCATCAACATGTTTCACACAAGATCTCTAGATGAAGCAAACACTGTAAGATATCAAGGTAGAATATGATCATCTAATCTCAATCATTTACGAAAACACAAGTGCAATCAACATTTCAAAGTATCATGTTATGCACTCAAAGATGAAGCATATTCCCATAAAGTAACACTTCCTAAGAGAATAGGTATCCAAACAAAGTTTCAAGTTGGAATGCATTTCCACCAAGGAACAAGTTGCAGATATTTTTACCAAACCTCTTTCGAGAGAAACATTTGCATATCTCAGATAGAAACTGGTAGTGACATCCCTCTTGTATTTTCAGTAAAAAAACGCATATCAGGGGTATCATTCCTTTTCCATTGATATCAAAGGGGGAGAGTTGCATACACAGGGAGGAGAATTACAGATAGGGAGAGTTGCAAAAAAGGGAGAATTCTTTCAATTTCTAAAGGATTGTTTTTTAGTACACGGTTTCCATCAATGACAAAGGGAAGATTGTTCAATAAATTATCGTCATTGATGTCGAATGTAAGTATTCAAATATAAATATTCAAAGGAAATATGACTTTAATAAATACAAAGTGGAAGTGGATTATAAATAAAGTTACATGAAAGTGGATTAAATATGAATTCATAAAAGTGGATTAATACAAAGTTACATGAAAGTGGATTAAACATGAAGTTATGTGAAAGTGGATTAAACATGAAGTTATGTGAAAGTGGATTAAAAAGTAAAAGTAAATTAAAAAGTGAAAGTGGAGTAAAAGTGCACATGGTATTTTCCCATGGTTTTAAAACCCGTCATGATATTTTTCCTATGGTATGTTGAAAATTAAATTAAAAAAGTGGGAGTTAATTATTTATTTAATGAGGGTTGGGTTTTTTCAAATGTACAGGAATTTTCATGTAGAGTTAATGGTAAAGTATAAAAGGATAATAGGATTGTGAGAAATAGTGTGTGTGTGAAGAGAATAAATGTAATATTTACATAAGATAATATAATATGAGAAAAGATTGAATATTATTTAAAAGGGGGAGAGTGGCGAAGTATGTTACGATCCAGCTAATTGATCTTGAAAAAGAATAAGGAGCGAGCGCAGAGCATATCTAATGAAATAATAAGGAGAGAGTGTCGAGCTAACCTGGTGAAAGCATAAGTAGTGAGCGCAAAGCAGATTTGGCGAAAGCAGAAGTACAAGCACAATAAAGATATAAGCAACAACCAGACCAGTGAAGGAAACACATATGAAGAAATTTTAAACTTGTAATTAGGTTGGTTCCAACAAAACAAATAGTTGTGGGGATTGGTGTCTCCATTAAGTTGGTGCCTACAAACATTTGTAGTAGTACGTTGGTGCCTACAAATCTATAAAAATAAGTTTTGTGGTTTTCTCTTGAAAGGGTTTTTACGTAAAATATTGTGTCTTCTAGTTGTTACGTTTATGTGATTGCCTCATTATGGTTTATAAATTTTAAAAATATATATATCCTTATACCAATTCACCCTCCCCTCTCAGTATAAGTGTGTTGTTGATCCACATTCATGATCAATTTTTTATTTCATTTTATTATCCATAAAATTATTCCTTTGTTTTTCTTTATCCCTTTTCTTCCTTAGTCTTTTTCTGCTTTAATTCTTTTTCTCATCATTTAGTCAAATTCAAGTAATGTGGGTCAGGAGTAGAACAAGTCTTAGGCCCGCACGTATTTAATTTTGTAGGTCTGATGTTTGCAATTGTTCGTCCTCCAAGATGCACCTCTTATTTTTGCATTCCCCAAATCACACCTTTTTCACTTGCCAACACTTAACCATTTTTTTGAAATATGGATGCGGGACCACATACCATCTGTTAACTTTTTCTTGAGTCTCTAGGTATGCATACTCGTCAACCCAAATTCATGTATTCTCCAAAATTCACCCCCTACCTTCACAACCCTCAAAACGAACATCTCCTATACTTAGTCACATTTCTTGTTTCAATCTGGGCCTCCCTAATTTTCTCCATATCCCCATGTCTGTAGGTCTGTAGTCCCACATTCTACATTTTTCACTTTCCAACCCTTACGTACTTAACATGTTTCATCCACCATGACATCACATTTCCACTTACCATCACATGTATTTTCCCCGCCACATTAGTTGTCATTTATGTAAGCATAATACCATTGTAAAATTCATGAAGCACCCATAAACGTTGCAATAAATTCAAATCTCCTCATACAGCCAGAAATATTAAAGAAATATTTACATTGATTGAACTATCAGGACAATACGTGGTGAAATCAAGTAAAAAATAATATGTCAATGTAAATATCGACAATAGCTCCACCTATTTCCAAAGCTAGAAACTGAGAAAAGGATGTCAAGTAAGAAAAAGGAGTTTCTTTGTGGAGACACTCTAAACTCACTTGAGCATGAGAATCAATAATTTTAGTGATCAAGGGCATATAACTACTACAAGAATTTTTCTCCGACTGAGAAAAAGACTAACTTAATTTGGACCTCAGACATAGCATTAGCTGGTTTCATTCTAGAAGTAACAAGTTTCAAATAACTTGTTGGATGGTGCACTCATAAGTTCAACTCTAAGAGAAGAATAATTCAACTGCAAGGACATCAACCCATTTCATTATCTCCTTCAACATTTTCCATAATGTTAAAACTTCCTACATCCACCATGAAATTTAAAAATGAAGAGGCTAATGAATTCTTAAAGCAGCATAGAGGAGGAGAAAATTTTGTAAGTGATTACTTGGTCGACCCAGGAAGTAACCCTGGTATTGATGGATTGAGTTAACGTCACTAAAATACCCATACTTGGAGTTTGCATGGTTATTTTCTTGTATTATTGGTTTTGAATCTACTACATATGTACCAAGAAATATTATATATGCCTTGCATTTTTCTTTGAATGAGAAATCCATTATATATTGGGGCCACCTTATTTTGAGTGAAGTTTCTTTCCAACTTGGTAATTTGAAAAAGACTAGAAACTTCTATATGACCTCTTAGCTCATCTTTTCCATTGCTTATGTTCATGTATTTGAAGACTTTTAAAGGGAAATGAATATTTATTTCAAAATGGAACCGGTTTACGCATGGTATTCATCCTTGAATAGAAAAAAAGCTCAATATAACTTTTACTCGGTTCATAATAATTTTATTTCATAGTTCAAAAAGTTGAATTTTGGTCTTAGTACATCAATATTATCTCTTAAAGCTGCCATATTTCTATCTAGAAAAGGATTTTTAGAGATTTCTAATGAATTCACTATTTTTAGGTTGCTTGGGGGTGAATAAAAGCCTTTTATTCTTCCATTTTATGTATCATACAAACTATTTTATGGAGGAAATGTGAAAACAGTATAAAACCTAGGCCTATTTTTCAATCAAAGGAGAAAGAAGCAACTCATATCCCTGCCATGGAAAATTAGAGAGTTTACTGGAAAGCATATGACCCACCTCAAAAAATTTGTAGGCCATCTTGACTAGCTTGGCTTAAAGGAAGCCAAATTTGTTAAGGGTTTTGACCCAGATAACAAGTTCACTAGACATATGGAATTAATTGTCTATTCTTTGTATTTTACCAAAATGAACAATTTCAAGAAGGTGGCAGAGATAATTTGGATATCCCTGAAACTGCAGTAGATCGAATTTCAGATAATATGGAAGAATTGATCGGTACCAATGAAGGTTATTGACAACATGGAAAAGGGGTAGCTGAAAAAAACCCTAACTCACCAAATACTTCTCAAAAATTTACTCCATCAAGAACAAAACATAGGACCAGTGTATTGAAATGAAAAAAGCATCAACCGAAGATTCAAAAGATGGTGGTGACAAAGACCCACCAAGGAAAAATATTGAAAAATCTCATACTGTGTATACCTTTGTTAAAAGAAAAATAAATACACCAAAAATAGGATTGAGCATACCTGAAATCCAAGAAAATCCACAAGCAATGGATTTTGATGAGCTCATTGAAGAACCTAGTTGTTTTGCACAAAGACTACTGGAAACCGAGGAAACTGTTGAAGCCCTAATCACCCAAGAACCAGAAATATTCAAGGAATAATATGTTACCTTGCACCACACGGCCTACTATCAAGTATCCAAAAAACAATTAGTGGAAAATGTTAACACAAGAAACAAAAATTCATCAGAAAAGTGGAAATCAATAATTAACTTTGATGGAGTTTCATCATTGAAAATTGCACAATTCCATGACGCAACTGGAGATAATTTGAAGTAGTCTGTTGATACTATGGAAAGAAAAAAATTGTAATTGAAACAAAAGATGAAACAATTAGAAGTGGCTTTAATGCCAATACTTTTATTTACAAATCCCCTTAATACAATTCAACCAACTCTTGTGTTAGAAAATATTCTAAAAGAAAAAGTAAATGTAAAGGCTCACCAAGTTTTTTGCAAGAAATAATAAAGTATGTTGGGGATGAAATACAGAAAAGAATATATTTAATTCAATAAATTTGGGATCTTTCTCAAAGTACTACCAATTTTTCATCAAGAATTACAAATTTCAAGAAATATATGCAGAAGGATCTAGAGAATGATGAAGGATTCTACAAGGAGGTTATGAATACATTCTCAACCAGAATTTCAATCTTAAGTGATGCCCACATAAAATAACATAAACTTCCTTCAACTACCCGAACGAAATAGATCAATGCATGTTGGTTGAGGAGAATCACAAATTTGAGAGAATTGATAAGTGAGTTAGATGTTTTGAAAAAAAAAAGTGTTTTATTCCTTTAGCTTGTTTATCTTACAAAAGAACTTGATGGTCATAATCTATTAATGGATACACTTCTCTTATCAAATGAAACATCAATAGGACAACTTGATTCATTAAAAGTAGCTTGGGAAAATGAATTTACCAAAACAACAGATTTTTCTGCAAAAGAACTTGAAAGATGGTTAGTCTGTTTTGTTAATATAAATGATGAAGTGGATGACACGTTGCACCAATCAGGTATGGGCATGAAATAATTAGAAAAATAATTGTTTGAGATCAAAAATAGGCATGATATCATTGTAGCTCCCTTAATGGAATATATTGAGGAGTGGTTAAATAAAGAATTAATCAAAATTACCAAGCCAAAAAATCAAGAAATAGTTGCAGCGTTATGCCACCTTAGCGACAACAAGCATATACAAAATATGCACCTCTGAGAAAGTAAAGGGTTATGATAAATTTCCATCACAATGAGTCAAGAAACAACTTTGTTCCTCCCTTTTAGTCTATTTTTCTTCCACAATCATATATGTCATGTTGCCTTCTATTTCCTGGTTATTGGTGAAAAGCATGATGATTTGTGATTGTTTTCCTCTTGTCTTCTAGGCCTTTACATTTCATGGTCTGTGGGAGCCTTATTCCAGTCCTCTTTGAATGGAAAATGCAAAACTTTGCTTTAAACACATTTACTTTGTATTTAAAGACTTATATTAATTTTTAGACTCCCAGAGCACTATCTTGGGATATTAGATTACTATATTCTCAATGACTTTTATTTAAAGCTTGATATTTCAAAAGTGTATCCATCATAATATTTTTGGTATTTAATGAAATGATCATTTAAAGTTCTCTTCCATATGCATTCCATATTTCATGTCTCCTCGTTGTGGATATTGTTTATTGTCTTGATGAATGTTGTGATGGAAATGTCATCCTTTTATTTGTCATACTCATTTAGTTTATGAATTATGTAAAATAATGTATATAAATTCCTTGGAAAATACCTATTCCCAATCTCAGGTATTGCTCTGAATGTGAATAGTTGTTTTCAGCAAATCTGGTCCTTCTCAGGCTTTGTTTTTTGTTGTTGTTGTTGTTCATAATTTTTAAAGAAAAAGATGAATACCACCTCTATAAAAACGTGGGGGATTCACTTCCTCATGAGGTTGACCTTAAGACCATAAAAGAGTCTTTTATATCAACATGTGTGCTCATCACTATTGTATAAGTGATACAATAGTAAAGTATGACATAAGAGACTAGTAAGTTCTAGCTACTATGTCGGTAGATTAGTAACTATATCAAAACAATAAAGCATAAGTAAGATTAACAATAGTAATAACAATTGAACTATAAAATCATTATCAAGCATAAGGGTAAGAATGTAATACATGCACTTAATTATAGGAAATATTATGGATGAGGTGGGAGGATCTTGTCAATGCCTGCAAAGGATATTAATATTGTGCATCGACCAGGGGTATTGTTGAGGAAACCAGTATCATGCGTGAAAATAAAATAAACCATATGTTTCTCATTGTGGGTGGTGATATGATTTGGCACCATAAGAACCTTAGTGTGGCCCCACAAAGGTATCCAAGGAAATAAGGCTTCATTCCACTTGCAAATCTATCCAATAAAGAGATTGGTATACTTATATTTGGTCACCAATGATAAACGAATTGAGTTAATTCAATTAGACACTTGTTTCCACAATTTTTATAACTTCTTCAACTTTATTCTATCATTTAACTGTATTCTCGAGGGATTTCCTTGGAATATTAAACCCATGATCATCCTCAAAATACCCAAAAAAGTACAAAATGTGCATAATGTAAGGGCTATGAGAAGAGATTATGTGTGGCAATCACCTATATGTCATGTAGTCCACCCTTTCATGACTGTATCACCCTACTACTAAGATAAATAGGGAATCCTAGGGTTGAAAGAGGGGATGAAAATAGAAAGCACCTTTACTATAAATAAATTACTAGCATGTGGAAAAATTACCTTTGGCCCTTGTTTTCTTTCCACTTGAGTAGAACCAACTTTTGGTTCTACAAGTGGTGATTTAGCTTTATGTAGAGTATGTCCATCCATCCTTTGTCTACTCTACTGAAGTAAGACTACAATTATGTTATTGGAAGGATAAGTGTTTGTGACTAGGGATGGGAGGACTCAAGATTTGGTGAAGGAGCTACAACAAAAAAATTTAGGTATATTCTTGTTGGAACTTTTCAATGTTATAATATAGATATATATTATTCCCCAACCACCCTAAATTATTTTGTTCTCACCGATGTATTTTCATGCTTGACTATTAGGACTACTAAGAACTTGATTAACCCAAATTTCCCTAGGTTTAACATGCATAATATAAAAAAAAAAATGAAAAATAAAATAAAAATACATAGCTATTGACATTTGTCATTTGTCTTGTGAGTAGCCTAGTTGATTTGATTCCAACTCGTGAACTCTTCAATAGAATTGCACATAAATCAAACAAATGGTGCCTTTCTCATTCCACTTTAATAGTATAAATAAATAATTCAAATTGAAATACACATGAAACCTTAATTGATATTTAGGTTGATCAAGGTCTTAGCAATCCTAATATTCATGCATGATAATGCATTGACAAGTACACGAGAATTGAGGAAGTGGGGGGGAGAATATATATCTATAATATAATAATGAAAAGGTGACAACAAATGTTAGGTAGCTAGAGAGGTAGTGTAGGCCATCCAATGTAAGGTGGAATATGTCCACTATATTATTAAATAAGGCCCACTATGGTAGTTAGATATAATAAATTGGTAGTTAAATATAATAAATGTAAGAGGACTTCTTAGAAGGTTCTGCTTCTAGAAGATTCCTCCTCTAGAATGTTCCTAGGTGATCGTAGCACTATATAAAGAGGTTCAAGCAATGTAATGGGATTGGAAGAAAAATATTGTATTGTGATTGGTATCTCAATAGGAGGATGCCCCCTCAAAGAGGCAAGTGAACAGGAGATGATCTCTTCCATAATTGGATCCATTGTATGGTGTTTCCCTACCTCAAGGGTTTTCTTATAATAAAAGTGTGGTTTCTTCTATATTACTCTCTGGATCTATTGTGTATTTAGTATTTGTGGTTATTATATTTGTAGATATAAGAAGGTACTTAAAAATTGGTATCAGAGCACTTTCCTTGGCAGGAATTGTGGGCAAATATTTTATTTTTTTTGCATATTTATTTTTTTGGAGGAAAAAACTAAAAAAGAGGGCCAAGACAATCCAGACGATTTTTGTAGGTTTTGGTGAAAACAAACCCAAGTTATAAAAAAAATATGATCTGTATATCTGATTTCCTCTCAGAAGAACACCCAAGTTATAAAAAAATTGTCTGAAATGGAGTTTGGGAAGTAAAGTTACTTGCATTTTAAAATCTGCAATTTTCAAGGTTTTTTCCCCTGACGACCGCATGATTTTTCTTGTTTTTGTAGTAGCTAGAGATAAAATTTCCAAAACAAATTACAAATCATATTTTCTCTCACAATTTCACCCAAATTCAAAAAACAAATCGTCTGAATCGAAGTTACAAAAGTGAAGATATCGATGATTTAAAATCAGCCATTTTTGGGGGTTTTTCATGACAACGACGAGACTACAGAGTCCATAAATTTTCACAGGGTGCTCAAATTTCTACAATATCAGCCCCATTGGATAGAGAATTTCTAGAGATTTATTTTGGTATATTTTATGTGGTTTTTCCAATGGATGTTCACTCTCAAACTCTCAAGGAAATTCTACATGCAATTGAAGCATTCAAATCCCAAATGCATGACACATTGCATAACATTCAGGAAGGTCTCAAGGATGGTTTTCGTAGTATTCATGAGTCATTGGTGAGAATACAAGAGAAATATACTTTGGTGAACATAATAAATGAAGTTCATCAAGAAGTGTATGCTTGGTATGCTTTGGAGGATGATTGTGATGATTAGTATATGGATAGTTGTCATTTCTGGGATGACAACTACTTCCATATTCTTCTTTAGTTTATTATTCTTCAGTTACATTGAATGAATTTTTTGTTGGTTCTAAATATTTTGATCCACGTGACCATTGTCAATATTTAGAGCATCATTTTTAGTTGGTTCCCAAGTTCCAATATCTTCAGCGTGGAGTTCACATGAGCACTTGGGCATGAGACCCAAGTTCGCAGTGGAAATTCAACTACTTCAACATAGTGGCTCACATTTATACATGGGACCTTGGTTCTCCATTATTCTCCAACATTATGGTCTAAAATTATCCATGGGACCCTGGTATATGGTTGTCCACCCTCATAACAAGCGTTGAGTACAATGATTTCATAAGGGGGGTGGAATGTTAGGTAGCTAGAGAGGTAGTGGAGGTCATCCAATGTAAGGTGAACTAGGTCCACTATATTATCAAATAAGGCCCACTATGGTAGTTGTTGACGATTGAAATCATCAACGAAGTTTTGCCCGCAAAGTGTTGCTAAAGCCTATTATTATAAAAGATAAATAATACTAGTAGGTGGGACCCCCTTGTAGATTGGAGATCAGGTTTGGTCCTTATTTTATTTTTGTGCTCACGTTTGACACTGCTTAGATGGTTGATGAGATCTTGTTTTTATTAGCTATGGATTGGACTTATGAAGTATTGGTTCCTATGTTACTACAACCTATGCTATTCATTTGTACTATTGCTATATGTTCTTGGGACACCCGCACAATAGACATGTTAGTAATAATACATAAAAGGCAGTTGGAAAAAACAACAACACATACAAGCAATTAGAAAGAAATGAAAAACAAATGCAACAAATGCAAAGGGAAGAATTTAAACTATGTTATATACTATACTATGTGCATCGATTGTTTTATGGATTGTTGTTATCCTAGCTACTAAGTTAATAGCTATGCGATTTTGTTCTTGACTTATATAGTTGATATGCAATGGTGATTATGTTATGGCATAATTTGGTGTGGATCTCACTATTTGGATTATTCGATACATGGTTATTGGATTATATCATTCATATGTAATATGGTCAAGTTGGAAATGGGAGATGTTGACACGAAGTTTAAATTTTTCTACCCTTGGAAACTAAAGCTTCATATTTTCCTAAGTCTTGGAGCCGCCCTTAATCCAAAGGGGAGTCGGAGCTTTCCGTTCCTTTTTGGGTTTTCGAGATTCAATTTTTTTTGAAGTATGATCTTCAACCATCTTATTTTCCCGGTGCTGAAATCCCAAAAATGTTTAACATATTAAAAAAAAATTAAAAGGGGGAAGAAATAGAGGTTACTTTTTCCATTGTTTTCCACAAAGCGCTCTTTAAACCTGTAATTAATTAAGTTCCTAGACATAATCATCTTTTCCGTAATCTTTCACATTTCGGGTTTTTTCTTCTACTAAAGCACTTTCGAACTCTCAACCGTCAAACTCGCGATCCTCGTTTTTCCAAAAAGTTAAAAGGATAATGACTCATTAACCTAGATTAATTAAAGCCCTAATACGTGTCTTAGCACCTCACTAATCTCATCGCAATTTCACGATCCGAGGTTTGCTTATGACTTATCCCTTGATGGTAGGATCCCCGAAGTTCTGAAATGTGAATTTTTTTTTTCTCTAAACAAGGTTTAAGATTAAGGTTGATTTTCTTTTGAAATAGGATTAGTGACAACTAAGATTCTTTTTGCATTTCGAGGATTGAGGGAGGCAGTGATTTTTGAAACTCCAGTTTCAGAATCGCCGATATATGAAAGTATTAATAACGGATAAGTGAAGATATTTTTCGACACGAAAGTGTATCTCCAGGAATATCTTTCCATTAAAAAGCATTAATTTTTCATCGTCTACGTCTGTACACTCGTTATAACGAAAAATTGAAGGTTAATAAGGTCTTATGTTTCAAGCTTCATTGTTATCCTTTACATCTACAGCAAGTCACGTTTACCTAGTTTTATACACATTTTCTCTGTAAACAGGTCTCTGATCCAGCACAGGTATCATGGCACCTAAGAAGGCACCCAAGAAAAGCGAAGAAATTGTAGAAAGATAAGGTCCAGACGGAGACATTATATCTGATACAATATCGCATGCCATCGATTCCATAAAATCCCGGAGGAAGATTTTTGAGACTCTGGATTATGAAATTAAAAATTTCCCTCATGACGCTGACTACAAGCTTCGAGATATAGAAGAGTCTGAGCTCCATAAAATAGCTACACGATCGTGAATTATGACTTTTAATAATATGACCAGTTAGCCCTTAGAGTGAATTGACATACAGACGAGAAGAATTCTAGACAGCCGAGGGGTCGTCATTGGCTCTTTCAGATCGAAACATGTACAAGTAATGTATAAATTACCTCCCAGACACAAGTATGTTTATAATAAAGATTTCGTGAGTAATTTTCAAAGGAAATAATGTTTTGAGTTAGACCAAACGTATCCCGACATAATCAAAGACTAGTGGAGAAACGAGGGAAAATTCAGGGCTGACACCCATGGTATTTATGCCACAGCCTCATTGAATGAGTATATTATTTATGTAGAGATGATGTTATGTAGACTTTTTGGTAAGAAAAGTCCCACCCATTTCCCTGCAGAATGGGTACCTCTTTTGCACGAAGCAGTAGAAGGTTACAGCTTCAATTGGGATAAGATTTTATCTGATAACATGGTGAAGGAGGTCATGGAATATTAGACTACAAGATCAAAGGGCTGACCAATAGCCTTTTATATGTCAGCATACATCATGGATGCTATATGCTTCTCAACTCATTTCCCTTTGATGAATTGGAGTTGGAATCCGACTTACTTGGAGCCAATTCACGAATATCAT
This sequence comes from Picea sitchensis, assembly GCA_010110895.2. Taxonomy (NCBI): domain Eukaryota; kingdom Viridiplantae; phylum Streptophyta; class Pinopsida; order Pinales; family Pinaceae; genus Picea; species Picea sitchensis. The sequence continues at coordinate 155,805 of SNQJ01S0024911.1, forward strand.
TCCAAACTTTGGGAAGAAAATGCCAAGGACTCATTCTATGAAATTTTTCATTTCGTGGTGATACCACTACATTAGATGTTGTACAATTGTGTGCCTCCCTGCATTTCAGAGTTGGTCACAGGAAACCTCGGGACAATTGTTGACTAGTTTATAGAGGATAATTTTTCATACATCAGAGTTTTTGGGTGTTCAATCCCTCTGCACGCACTCCCAAAATTCCTCCCTGACAGACTGGTGTGCAGGGAGGTAGCTCATCAAATAGTAATAGGTGGAATTGGGATAGAACTAAAAACGGATCAAAAGAAATCTTGGCCAGTTTTTCCCGTTTAGATTGGGTGATTTTCATTGCTCAACATGGGTCATTCCAAAGTTGAAGCAACAGTTCTGGAGGAGGTTAAATTGGTAAACATCGAGCATAGGAAATATGATCCTTATGAGTTAGTGGGAAAACACATGACCTGCTATAATATGAATGCTTATGAACATGAGAAGTCCCCTTGTGATGACCTGTTCAAAGGGACTAAGACCTATGAGGAAGTGTTAGAGAGAGTACAGACACTTCCGTTCAACTTGCAAGATAGTTTTCAGACCTTCTAGAAGAATAGATGGAGTGGTATTCCCAAAGTATTGTAGGGAGAAGCAATCACCCTTCCTCAGAGACAAGAATATACTTCCCCAAGCCTCGGACAAGAAACACAAGATGAAGTCAATCCTGAGGAAATACTACAGGAGGTTAAGAGGTCCTCACAAAACGAAGAGACCTTACAGACATAAAATCCACAAACATACATAAAATCCATAGACCAGTTTCCAAAGGTACAAAGAAAGTTTTATCTATTTGAAACTAAAGATCTCCCGACAGCACCCAGAATTTTTGTTCATTTTTTGGAGAAGTGTGTTGAATGTATAGCTTAAAAATAGTTGGAGACTTCAACTAAACAGTGAAGTATCATTCGAAATCTTGTACTTTTGAAATGATAGACCAACAAAAAACTAATCATGCAACGGTTAAGGTTGCAGTTTTGTAACTATTTTTCCTTTTTCCCCTAAAAAGTAGGAGATCGCTAACCATCAAGTAGTGATGATATTGTATAAATAGAGGGGGAGAAGGTTGAAGAAAGGATTTTTTTTCTTTCTCTAAAAAGGGCATTGTGACGAAGACATCTAAAAGAAACTCTGAATTAATAAAAAAGTAGATTGAAGATTCTGGATTTTGTCAAGTCTGATTTATGTGTTCCCTTGTCTTTTCATCGTTCTTTCATGTATTTTATTAATGAATGCTTGACTACAATTTAGTACAACCTCTACTGTGGAAATAATTATTCTTGTTATTTAGATCATTTACAATTTTTCCTCGGTATCCGTTATCAACAGATACAAGACCTGAAAATGTTTGGATTATAAGATCATATGCTTCATTAATATGTTTCTTGCTTCATAGTCTCATATTGCAATGTGAGATTCCTCTTAAATTGATGCCTCGCCTTGTTAGTAGTTTTATGTTTTTCCTCATATCATACATGTTTCCCTTTCTTTAAATTTTAACTCAGATACAAGAAACGACCTTTGATTCAGATATCTCATTAATTTGTGTTTTAAAATCATTCTCTTTACATTGTGAATTAGAGATAACTAAGCCTAAAAAGAAAACAAGAAATTATATCTCCCTTACCTTTTATCCTTCATGACAGTACCGGTTTCAAGGAAGCCTCACGTCGAACCCAATCTTTCGAATCAAACCAACATTGCTCTTAATTTATTTAACACCATTTTACAAACAACAAATAATCAGTTTGAGTTAGAACGTTCATGGGCAACAATTGAGAGAGATATCATCATTCAGGAAAACTGGAAATTCCGACAGAGACAGTTGAGAAACCAACTATAGTCCTGATCTTTTAAATAATTGTCTTTTATATCCTCAACTTTATCTATCTTTTAATATTCCTTGATAGTATACTTTAGAGCCTTAAAGTATAAACTCAAGAAAAACATCTTTTTGGCATCGTAGCCGGGGAACGGACTAACGAAGTTTTTTCCCTGGGAAGAACGACATTGACACTTTCCTTATTTGATAGTGAAAAAAGTTTGGAAACCTCCTAAGGCTACCTTTATCTTTCACTTGGTGACTCCATATTGTTTAAACTGGCTCTTAACCAAAAAAACACCAGGAAGAATCTAGACGACGAGCAGATTTCGCCTTTTTTCGACCCTGAAAAAATTCTAAAATCAAGAAGACACTTCTGGCAGACTGTCTCATCAACAAATAAAAATTATCAACGTAAATTCACATAGTTTGACTCTGAATATCAACACGGTGAATCAAGTATTCCACCCCTTTATGGTAAATACTCCGTTGATAAAGTTACATCCTCTGAATCAGATTTGGTTCTGCCCATTTTTAAGATAGAATATTTCTCAGTCATTTCCCACACCAATAGAAAATGAAGATATGTCTCACTTCCCGTTGTGACTAATTCTCCCTCTCTTATCAAAGTTTTTTTTCCCACCTCTCAAAACTCAAACAATTATCCTATATATCTCGATTCAACTTCTGTTGATTCTCCTATATTTTCACCCTGTGATTCTGAAAGAACCAGTCCACATTCCCCAAGATCCTTTTTCTCAAGTTTCATCCCCACCAATAACCAACTTTTTTAAACCCTTCCTTATAACCCCCAAACTTTTACCGCTAAATCCACAATGGTTGTTCCTGGAGCAGGTGGGGCAGGAGGTGCTGCCATAGGTGGTCTGGGAGGAGGAGCAAGCGGCCAAGAACCGCCTCTTCAGATATTTGCAAAGGTTGCTGCAAAATATGCTCCTCTGGTTCTACCGGTCCCTCTCCATGATTTACCGTAAAATTACATGAAAAACCTCCCCAAGTTCACAGGAGAGGGCGATTTAATGAAAGTTGAACACATAAATTTTTTCGATCAATTCACTAACATTCTTCGATTGGAACATGAAGATGTTTAATCTAGATTCTTGGTTCAAACCTTTGAAGGGAAAGTAAGAACCTGGTTTTGAGGCCTAGCGGTTGGATCTATATCATCATATGATGAACTTGAAAATTATTGTATTAGACAGTGTAATGTCCCCCACCTCTTAGAGAGGTGAGGAGGAGACTCAGTGGCCTAGGCACCCCCACTAGGTCATAGTCTCACACTAAAGGGGGGGAAAGTCAAGAAGTTAAAAGTTATATTTTTAAGTTGACTTAAGAAAGGGAAAGGATAAAGGAGTAATAGATAACTCAACAGAAGAATAGAAGATTAACCCTGGGAGTTAACCTAACTCAACAGAGAATTAGAAGG
>SNQJ01S0024911.1:177042-208726 GCA_010110895.2 Picea sitchensis
GGGTTTCAGTCATCCAGTGGGGTGCACCATTCAGTGGAGATTTCAGATCTACAACAATTGAGAGGGATCTTGGAGATTCGGGCATCTGGGTTGTTCTTACCATCACCCGATCTATATTCTTGGAGAGTTTTAGATCATTTGGATATCTCCTTCATTAGGGTCAAACTAGCTAGGGTTTCATTCATCCAGTGGGGCACACCATTCAGTGGAGAATTCAGATCTACGGAGTTCGAGGGTGGATTTGGGAATTTGGACGTCTGGGTTTTCCTTGCAGTTGCCCGATCTATCATTTGGCATATTTCTCGGGATGATTGGACACACTTGGTAGCAATGTAGAATTATTCAAGGCTTCAGCATTCTAGCAGGACGTGGCACTTTCCAGCTTGGAGGTTGAGCATTAGTATGGCTCAGATCTGCTTGATTTAGTCTTCATTGTATATCTAGCCTTTGGAGGCTCATTTTGTATTGTCGGGAGAATTTTGTAGCAGCTCATATCTATTGCTTGTACGGTCATCTGAGGTTTATGCCAGATCAACCATCTATTGTATTGATCTTACATTGCTCATAATAAAAAGGTCAGATCTTTGCTTGTGCTTCTACATATTGAATATATTGTGATCTCCATGTGTTGATGAATCTTGTATACACTTAAAAACTCAATAAATTAGTAGTAGTTAGTGATTCCAAGAAAGAATTTGGCTTGGGATCATTACAGACAGTGGGGTGAGCGGAAAAACCATCTTTATTATCTAAACGAATTTGGAGCTCTTCGAAAGAAAATGTCTGAATCAGTCCTTGATTTCACCCAACGATTCAACAAATTGTACAACAAGATCCCAATTGAGGTCAAACCCTCACAACCTACAGCAAAAGTGACTTTCGTTGGAGCTTTTGACCTCGAATTTTCCCTATTATTAAGGGAGAGAAGATAAGTAGATCTCACCAAGGTGAAAGATGATGCCTTGGAAATCGAATCTAACATGATGGCATCAGGGAAACTGAAGGCCAAATTTGAGACTGGAAACAAATAAATAAGGATATACAGGGAGAAAGGAGGACCCTTTGGATCAGGGAGATCCTCAGAAGATAAAATGGACGATATGGCTAGAATCATCAAAGAACTGTCAAACAAAATATCGAGAATGGAACTTGATCAAGCTAAAAATGAACATTACCCTAGAAAGGAATTTAGGAAGAACCCTAATCCTCAAAACCACCAAAAACAAATTAAGAACGAAGATCAAAAAATCCAAACCCCTTTTAAAAGAGAAAACTTTATAGGAGGACAAGACTTGGAGGATTTCGAGGAGTTAGAAGAGGATATGAACAATCTTGGTGAAGACTGCTTACAACCTTATATAACAAGACGCGATTATGAAAAGTCTTTGACTACAGAGTATAGGACTGAGAGTAAAAAGAATAGCAGTGTTTCAGAAGATTCGACCTATCAGGGAATAACAGATGGTATAATGGATGAGCTCCACCAAAAGTATAACCTAATACCTAGAAACAGGGTTTCCACAACCGCTCCAATTAAAAAGATATTGCTCAGGGTTGAAACTGATCAAGCAGTTTCAAAAATCAGTGAAAAATAAACTGAAGGGACTAAGACAACTGACATATAGTATATTAGAACAAAGACAACAAAAACACCACCCTTAAGCATGCAGAAACTGGATACCTTTGTTACTGAAACAAAGGCCCCTAAACCAAGGAAAGCTGAAAACTGACACAAACTATGGAAACTGACAAAACCATTGGAAGTTTTAATCTAGAGAACGAAATCAATAAGATCAAAATCCCTATTCCCCTTGTTGAACTGGCCAAAAACCCGATATACTAAAAACAAATTGCTAAAATGATTAGTTTTTTAGAAAATGAAATTCAGGTCGATGTTATTAACTTAGAAGATGATAATCCTAACATAATTTTCGGCCCACACTTTGAAGGTTCTAGAGACACCATTGCCCCTTTCTACATCACTTTGACAATTTTCGACCATCTGCTCCATAACTGCATGTTAGATTCCGGGGCCTCTCACAATGTGATGCCTAAAGCAATCATGGACAGACTCGGCCTAGAAATCACCAGGCCTTATGGATATTTATATTCATTTGACTCGAGGAAATTCAAGTGTATAGGCATGATAAAAGACTTTGTTGTAAATCTTGCACAGGTACCCACAAAAATTGTTTTAATGGATGTGGTTGTCGCGGATATACCTCTAAAATATGGCATGCTCTTGTCTCGGTCCTCGGGTGCTAAACTTGGAGGTTCTCATCAACTTGATATGATGTATGCAACAATTCCAGTTTTGAGAGGCCAGTTCACACGATTGTACAGGGAAACCAGGTTGGTGTTTACAGTTAGTGATCCTCTTAACCCAAATAATTATCCTGTATATATTGCTGATCAATATTTAGGTAATTGTATATTATCAATAGATGATGATTTTGATGCATGTGTATAAGAAACTTGTACAGGAAATAAAAAAGAAAAAGAACAAATAAAACAAGACGTATATAGAACGGGTGTTTGGAAAATGTTTTTTGATGGCGCCTCATCTTATCTTGGAGCTGGGGATGGAGTAATTTTTGTAGAACCTGATAACCAATTCATTATGCCTTTCTCTTATAGTCTACAGTGGAACATTGACCACACTACTAATGTATGCGAGTACAAAGCTCTAGTGTTAGGGTTAGAGGCCACTACGAGGATGAAAATTAAACACTTGGAATTTTTTGGTGATGCAAAGTTAATCGTGAAACAGGTCAATCGCCAGTACCAGGCCAAACATCCCAGATTAAGGTCATATCGAAATTGTGTTTGGGACCTAATCAAAAAAAAATTCTCTTCTATTAATATTCCCTTCATTTTGAGAGATGAAAATCATCAGGCGGATGCCTTAGCCAAAGTCTCTTTGACTTTCGCACCTCCCACTGCTTTCAAACTCAAATATCATATACAAATGAGACATAGGCCTTCCATACCCAATAACATACAACATTGGCAGGTCTTTAAGGATGACGAGCAACTTCAAAAAATTTTAGAAACAATAGACAAGTTCATCAAAATGCATGCTGACCAAGAGACCCAGAATGCTCCTATTTGGATCATGAAAGAAGGGGAAGACCCCCAAGAGTTCCAAGATTAAATCGCAAATCACCATATGCTGGTTTTAAAAAATAACCAAATACCCAAGGGCTTGATTCCCTTAGAAAGACTCTTTAATCATGATGACATCCCTTTGAAGACTACCTTACAGCTTCAGCCGGAGGAAGTCGAAGATTGCAATATAGGTACCAAAGAGAGTCTTAGATTAGTTAAAGTATCCAGGTACCTGTCTCCTGAAATCAAGAGTAAATATGTTGATTTGCTTAAAAAATACAAAGATGTTTTTTCCTGGTCTTATGACGAGTTGAGAACTTATGATACAACCATCATGGAACATAAAATTCCATTAAAACCAGGCATCAAACCTTTTAAGTAGAAACTCAGGAAGATCAACCCTATCTTACTATCGGTGATAGAAAAAGAGGTCAAAAAACTCCTGGATGCTAAAATCATAGTCCCACTGAGATATTCTGAGTGGGTGTCTAATTTATTCTCAGTGAGAAAGAAAAATGGCAAGATCAGATTGTGTGTCGATTTCAGAAACCTGAACCGGTCATCACTCAAAGACAATTACCCATTACCTAAGATGGATAACATTTTAAAAAATGTAGTTGGGGCTAACAGGATGTCTATGATTGATGGTGTTTCGGGTTACAATCAGATCACAGTGCATCAAGACGGTAAAGAAAAAACTACTTTCACTACCCCTTCGGGTACTTTCATGTATGATAAAATGACTTTTGGTTTAATGAATGCAGGGGAAACTTTTCAGTGAGCCATAGATATCGCTTTCATGGGTGAAAGAGATAATTTCATGGTTATCTATCTCAATGACCTAACTATGTTCTCCAAATCTGATGTAGAACATCTAATGCACCTTAAACAAACCTTTGAGAAATGCTGAAAATTTGGTTTGTCACTCAATCCCAAGAAATCTCATTTCACAATGCAACAAGGCAAACTCTTGGGCCATATCATGTCTAAAGATGGAATCAAAATCGATCCCAAAAGGGTTGAGGCAATAGATACAATAAATTTTCCTAGAAATGTAAAAGAAATTCAGTATTTTTTAGGAAAAATAAATTTCTTGAGGAGATTCATCCCTAACTTTGCTGAAATTGTGAAATTAATAACATATATGCTCAAAAAAGACAATGAAGTGAAATGGACGAGTGAAGCCAAAGAGTCATTTCAGCGCATCAAGAAAGTAGTAAGTGAAGCGCTGGTTTTGGCGAGCCCAGATTACACAAAAGAGTTTTTGATTTTTTCTTTTGCTTCAGAACATACTATAGCAGTTGTATTGTTACAAAAAAATGAGGAAAGTTTTGAGCGACCTATTGCAATTTTTAGCAAAAGTCTCAGGGATGTCGAGTTGAAATGTGATATATTGGGGAAACGGGCCTATTGTTATAACCCTAATTTGCACCAGACATTCTTTCCTGGCATCAGGCCATCTCATATTCCTTATTTGCCAAAGCCCTGCTGAGCAACTCTTCTTAAAAACCTCTTTTATAAAGGCCCACGCACCCTACTCCATTACTGCACACATGTACATGCTAGCTGACCTAAAACAGTCTGCGTGTACCTACAAAAGCACGCAAAAAGGAAATTTTTTGATGGAACACACAACTTTGGGTAAGTTAACTAAACCTTCTAGCCATGCATGGCTGAGGGTTCGACCAAATACCTAGCTTCTTCTAGCCTATAAAAGAAGGGTTAGGGGTCCCATTTGGAAGAGAAGAATCATGGTAAATAAACTATACCCATTTGCATATTCCCTTTGTCCCAACCCTTTAGCCATCCTTGTGCAAGAAGAGACATAGAAAAAAGAAGTTGGAGGATAGTTGAAGAGGTTCCCAGGACCACGTTCATGGAGTAGTGGCCAGCATCGACATTGTAAGTTGATTTATTAAAGTTGTTGATAAAGGAGTATTTTTCCCGTCCCACCATATGAGGTGTTCATAGTTTATTGCATACATGTTTGAACCTCTAACCCATTAATATTTAGATCAAATGCATGTAGAGTTTGTTGTGTATATTGTGTGAATGCAGGTCATCTGTAGAGGAGAGTTGTAGTCAAGGAGCAATCAAGTGTGAAGAAGGATCGATATAGAACGTCCGAAATAAGTTACTCTCACGTAACTACGTATTTTCTTAATAATAATGGGGATTAAGTCTAGGACGAAGGTAGAAAATAGGATTATTTAGGTCTTTTTTGCATGCATAATTTAACCCTAGATGCTAGTCTGTAGAGGGATTTCCCACTCACAACAGAATTGGAAACCATACTGGGGAGATCTATAGGGTTCCCAGGGATATTTTTGGGTATATTTAAGAACTGGTTTCATTTTCCTATTTTTAAAGTTTCTGCAAAAGTCTGAGCTAATAGAGATTCTGGTCTTCCATACCAGTTATCTTTGTTTCTTTGCTTGACTGTAATTTTTTTTTCAAGACTCACAGAGGTACACGCGGCATGTATAAGGTCTACAAGCGTGTACCCATGCCCTACATTCTCACAACCTATGTGTACATGCTAGCTGAGAAAGTGACAGTCTCGTGTATGATTCCAGAAAAAATATTTTAAAGAGGCAGTCATCCTCTCCCCTGTCATAATTTTTCCTTCTCAGGGATTTTCTGGAACTCTTTCTAGTCTTTGTTGTTTGCCGTCTATGGCTTAGGTTTCATCTCGGATTGGTTTGTTCTATGAAGTTTTCCTTGATTTTTTTTTTTGTTTCTATTAAAGTAAGTGTCTGAGTCTTCAAGAGATTCTGGTTTTCAGTACCAGTAGTCTCTGCCGAGGCTAGCTTGCTTAGATTTTTGTTTTTGTCTCAGAGTTTCAGAGATACACGCGGCCTGTATAAGGTCAGCATGCGTGTACATGCTCTCTGACTTTACATAGCTTGCGTTCACACTCTTGTTGTTGAACTGTTAGGTGTGTTCTTGAGGAGAATTTTTTGTTGAAGGTGAGGTAGTCATCCTTTCCTTTGACAAGAGCTATACCTCTCAGGTTTTTGGGTCTCTGTCATAGCAGTTAGTAACTTAGGTTTGATCACAGCAATAGCTTTCTTTTTCATTTAGAAGTTTTCCTCAAAATTTTCTTTTATAGGGTTTTTAGACAAGTGTGAGAGTCCATTTTTTTTAATTTGCTTGTGTGTGATTTTTTAAAGTGACTACTTGCGGTCTGTGCTTAGGCCATAAAAATTTTCTTGGTTTTGACTTGTTGATATTTTTCCTTTTTGCTTTGAGATCATTCAAATAAAAAAAAAAAAAACTTGTATTTCTTTGATTGGTTGAAAAGTGTTGTTTTACATTAGTAACTAGGGAAAAGTATTTGCTTTCATAAGTTATTGACAGTTTACTTAGATCATAAGTAGCTCATAGTTGAGTGAAATCCTACTTTGAGTCTGTTGTTCAAAGATCTTAGAAAAAAATTTAAGTTTGAAAAGTTGTTTAAAGTAAAGTTTTTGTTTCCAACTTTCTATTTCTTTTTCTTTCATCTTTCAAACATCACTAGTTTCACTTTCATAACCTTTGATTTAAGACAAGCCACAAAAATTAACGCTAAATTTAAAATTCATTAGACTTTTTATGTTTGTAGGGTCAACCAACTAGTTTTAGGGTTAGGGCCTTGAATTAGGTTGGAGAGGAAACTCTTCAAGGCCATTAAAATCAAACATTGGAGTATGAGTTAAGGAGTTTCAAATTCCAGTATCGTGAAAGTTATCCGGAACCCCCCTCTAACACAGGGGATAAACACGAGGTCGCGTGTGGGAAGGTAGCAGAGATAACCCCTCCGAAGCTAGACCAATCATAGTGAAGAACACATATAGAGGGCTTGTCTTGGGATTCCATCGATTTCATTTGCCACGGAGCTTCATGGGTCTCAAATCCATTCAAGGTCCTCAGTTTTCTTCCAAACCACTTTCTTTCAATACCCTTGACAGGTTTCGGGCTCGATACCCTACTCATTGTGGTCTACCCGGCTTTCGACTGTACCCGCCTGGTGACTGTTCATGCACTGGAAACCTAGTTGCCTATCTTTTTAGGGACATACACAGGTGACTGCGAGGGTATACCATGATACCTAGGATGGACATCAGGAGATGCTTTGTAGAGTATACCCAGAGGGTGCTTTTGTGTTTGAGTTGCACTTGCGTTGGTAAGTTTCTCTAGTGTTGGTTGTTGTAATTGTTCTTCCAATTAGTTTAGTGTTTGCTTGTTTTATCTTGTAGGGACTTTCTATGTGTGTTGTTTTTTGAACGAGTAGACAACCCTAGAGTGTCTTTGATCTTCTCACACATTGGAGGATCATGAGCTCCATCGGTCACAAAGTCTTCTTGGCCTATCACCGGTTACACTGGAGCCACCCCTGCCACCACTAAGGCAAAAGCTAGACCAACAAGGGTCTTTTCAAGCGACTCGGTAACAAGAAATTGTGCCCGACCAACATCCCGAGGAATCAACCATTTTAAACCTTGGAGAGAAATCTTTTGGTCTAGTTGAAACCTCAACCACTGATATTTTGGCACCCATCATTGTACTGATTCATCCTTACGAGTGCCAGACAGTGTCGCATGCAACAATGGAAACAAATGTTGTTACTCCTTCTGGGAATTCTTAAATTCCCACTACGGTTGTCACCATAGGAGAGTTTCCACCTCCTAACCCATCATCACCTATCCGAGAAACCATGGTCTCAGCCACCTCTACCTTGCACAGTGGTCCGATCCCATCTATGGCGGCGGCCACAACCCCTTTTCCACCAAGTGCTACAGGCCCTCCATTCTCATACGGGATGCCTAGCTCAAGTACAAGTCTTGTACTTTCCTACTCCACTTCACAGACTTTAGGTCTGGGAGAAGGGAGCTTTAACGCTCCTCTACAAGGCCACATGGGGGGAAATTCTACTCCTTTTAATGCTTTCCCTTATGAGGGATGGCATATACCTCCTTCATCCCCTTCACTTGGTGGCATGCACCAACCATCCGCCGGGCCACCTACACACCATAGTTTATTTTGGAGCGGGGATTTAAGGACCACCTTCGCATAATATACCAGTAGGTTAGACACCATTTTCTTTGTTTCGTGCATTTGGTAACAATTCCTTCTCGTCCACTACCTTCCCGACTAGGAGCAACCCTGGTTTCGGACAACCTATTCCTATGAAGGGTACTATTTCTACATAGGGGGAAAACCCAGGAACTTCTTCCACATCAGGGCCTTGGAATTCTTGGCAAGGATTCGTTCCTTCGTCAGGAATGTCGATCTGGGTAAATACTTTCCATAGTCAATGGAACCCTGGACAAGGTATTATGCCTATCCCCATGGGATCAACATGGGGCAACCCATCCCAAATTCCTCTGAATTTAATGCACGCCCATCCATCTACATCCTATTTTGGGAATTAGTCGATGACGTCTCCTCACATGCAGAATCCATACGCTAGCCATGGCCATGGTTTTTACCAGAACCATGGCCAATAGCTGAACTTTTCCTAGCAGCCTGGTGCCATTCAAAATCCAGGCCCCTTTTTCCCAGGTTATCACCAACATCCCAAACTACCTTTCCTGGAAACCTTGCATTTGACAGAATTGACAAGGTTGTTGAATGACCGTATCTTTCACGATCCACATTGGCCTCCTATGTCAACAAAGTTTCCTTCGAATATACCAAAGTTCGAAGCCAAGCCTAACAAAGATCCAGGAGATCATGTGACTACCTTCCACCTTTTGTGCTCATCTAACTCGTTGAAAGATGACTCCGTACAGTTGCAATTGTTTCAATGTACTCTCATTAGGAGTGTCGCGAAATGGTACATTGAGCTCGACCACTCAAGATACTCTTTCTTCGGCAAATTGGCAATGGCCTTCCTAAACCATTTCCAATTACCTGTGAGATATGACACTGGCATAGAATTGCTGGCCAATTTCGCATAGACAAAAGCGAACCATATCTCGGATCACATCCAAGAATGGAGATGTCAAAAGAGTTTAATTAAGGTACCAGTCCCACCAGCGTTCTTGCTCGAGTGGTTCCTTAAGTCTTTGGTCCCATAGTTATCCAAAGACGTCACGACTTCAGGAGTGTTTTTCGAAGAAGACACCATCATGAGAGCTCAACAGCTTGAGCTCATCTATTCTCAGTCCGATTTATTATATGAGATCTTGCCAGATGCGCCATGCTCAATACTTGATAAAACCAGACAAAGAGCAGGACCACATGCTGATGGTATTGTTGGTTCAACACAAACAAACCCCGCTGAGTAACTGACGAAGTAGTTGCAGCAATTGTCTATACAACACATAGCGGACAACCAAACTACTATTTTGGCTGCTCCCCCTACTAAAACATTGGATGTACACACAGTGCAATTGAAAAATCAAAAGGCCACCCAACAGCCTGAAGGAAAGAAAAAACAATGAAAGAAGGGTAAGGGGGATAAGAAACCCACTGATAATGCTAGCAGGGGCAACACTGAGAAACGAAAGGCGGGGTATTTGTGCAAGTTATGCACAGAAGACCACCTGACCCACCTATGCTCCCAGCTTGCAAAGGCCCAAACATTTGTGACACAACAACAGCCTTTTGTGTTAACCAGTCCATTTCAACATGGACAAAACCTAACCCAAGCCTCTAAAAGCGCAGAAGGGGGCAGTCAAGGACCATCTCCGTCTTTGAACAATCCCACATCCGCAAATGCATATATGATGAAGGGTGATGCTTTCATATCCACTAGAGCACATGACTACAGTAAACCGAGCACTTCTGAGAAGGGAAAAGAAGTCGAACTCCCATCTCTTCCTCTATAGATTGAGAAGACTTTGGGCGAAACAATGACATGCATCCCAAAAGGCACGTTCAAAAAAGCTTCTCACAACCCAAACGCAAGGGCTTCCCAAAACTATTCTGTGGTGTAAGATTTGTCACAAACCCCTTGTACGATGTCTTCTTTGGAGGTCCTCCAAAGATGCCCTTCCCAGAGAAAAGATTTGTTAACCGCTCTAGGATCTACCGAGACTTGTAATCCAGGTACCATCATGGTAGATACAACCAACTTAAAACTTTGTCTGCCTTACCACGTAGCATTTCAGATAGTAGTGGCTCACCCCATGAAAACTTTTACTCAAAATATTTTCCGCACGGTGGTTGATGAGGGCGCCTCAACATGCGTTATGTTGTTGGCATGTTGGAAGGCCATTGGCTAGCCCATTTTGTCTCCGTCACCTACTCTTCTCACTGCTTTCGACGATCATTCATTCCAACCACATGGTATCATTCCCTCTTTTCCCGTGGAATTGGGAGGGAAGACCGTGTACGTTGAGGTAGAGGTAGTTGACACATCCCTTGACTACAATATTTTGTTAGGAAAGAGTTGGACTTATGTTATTCAAGCACTGGTTGCTACAGTTTTCTGGGTCTTGTTGTTTCCACACGAGGATTGGATTGTGACCATTGATCAATTGTCTTTCTCCAGATCTGACCCTTCATTTAGGGTGTGCGCGGTCCCGATGATTGATAATCCTCAACCAGGCGTAGTCAATGTAGGGGTTGGTTTGTGCCCATCTTTGATGGGTACCTTCAATTACCCACCCCCTCAAGGTGATGTCAAGTTCATATCCGACCACCATAAGGTTGATATTTTCCAAGTTTCGTCGTTTCACATGACTTACTTCATCGATCCGTGGATACTTCCTTCCACATCGGCCACAATGGAGGGGACAAGGCATCCGGGCATGTCCATGCCCTTGTCTTTAGCTGAAGTAGCATACTCGTTATTCCATCAAGCTTCAACCAACCCCAATCCAACTCTTGCACAAGAGTTCGATTCACTTCTAGAGCTTATTTGGGCTCAAGGTTCTCTCGCTAACACCGATTCATTAGACTTAGTATTTCCCTCTGAGAAAGCAATAATTGAAGCAATGACTAGTCCAGACAAGCCATGGGATGATCTTCATCACAAATCATTCTTTCTCCTAGAGTTAAGCAGAATCGAGGTCGGAGAATTCACCTTGACTATGACTGGAGATAAGTTTTGTCCTATTAATACCTTAGCTACACACAAGGTCTATGCTGAGGGTAATATGGAAACCATCGTTGAAACCATACCTATCAATATCTCTAGAACCCCTGGCGTCATGGAGAATGCCTTCGTCGGAGATGAATTCTCCCCCAAAGAGATTCAAATCTACACAGATCTATTTAAAGAATTTCGCGACGTTTTTGCTTGGTCTTACGAGGAGATGCCATGCATCGATCCAAAAATAGTCAAACATGAAATCACAACTTATCCAGATGCCAAGCCTATTTTGTAGAAGCTTCATCCAGTTAAACCTAGGAAAGCAGCAGCCATTAAGGTTGAGGTTCAGAAACTACTAAAAGATGATTTTATCTATCCTATCCATTTGACCCAATGGGTTTCAAACCCTGTGCTGGTCAATAAAAAACAAGGCATAATTTGTGTATGTAAGGACTTTCGTGATTTGAACAAGGCATGTCCCAAAGATAATTTTCCCACACCATTTGTCGAACAGATAATTGATGAATGTGTGGGTTGCGAGGCCTTCTCTTTCATGGACGTTTTTTCGAGATATAACCAAATACAAATCAAACCCAAAGACCAACACAAAATGACTTTCATCTGTCCCTGGGGTACATTCGTGCATCGTAAGATGCCTTTTGGTCTCAAAAATGCTGGAGCGACCTTTCAATGGGCCATTTCTTTTTATTTCCATGACCTTAAGCATATAGTCGAGGCCTATTTAGATGATTTATCATCTCGATCTCGCAAGAGAACGGATCATCCCACACACCTCTGACTTATCTTTGAGCGTTGTTGCTACCTCTAGATTTTCTTGAATCCAAACAAGTGTATATTTTGCGTAACATCAGGACGTTTGTTAGGTTTCATATTGTCAATAAAAGGGATCATGGTCGATCCTCTCAAGGTTGAGGCAATAATTCAGTTGACCCCCCCCCACGCACAATCCTTCAACTTCAGAGTCTACAGGGCAAGGCTAATTTTTTAAGATGCTTCATCACCAACTATGTTGATATCACCAAGGGATTTATGCACTTACTGAATAAAGATGTTCCTTTTTATTGGGACGATGCTGCTCAACGCTCTTTCACGGTGTTGAAACATGCCCTCACAACTGCCCCTCTACTTCGACCACCTAACTATAACAAGGATTTCTTATTATATATAGTTGTGGCAGAGTCGACCATTAGCATGGTCTTAGTTCAGGAAGATGACTTGTTCTCCGAATATGTGATCTATTACCTGAGTTGAGGCCTCATAGGATCGGAACTCAATTATTCTCATATCGAAAAAATTGTGTTGGCAACAATTCGTGATGTTCAACGGTTCTGTCATTATGTTCTATTTAGTAAGACCACCACCATTGCTATCATGAATCCATTCCAGTATATGTTGACACGACGGGTAATAGGTGGAAAGATCAGTAGATAGATAGTCATCCTCTAGGAGTTTGACATAGATTTTGTTTCAACGAAATCCAAAAAGTCACTGGTCTTCGTAGAACTTATTTTGGAACTTCCAATTGAGTCAGGTGATGTTGTGCCTGAAGAATCGCCTATAAGAGGAGATATGTTTTTTATCACATCTTCGGATCCCTGGTATGGAGATATACTTATCTATCTCCGGAATTTGAAGTGCCCCGCCTCTGCTTCTCGTGATGAGCGTCCTCGTATATTCCATCAGGCTAAGAATAATCTCATACTCGATGATACATTGTATCGAAGAGGTGTAGACTACATCCTGCATCATTGTCTCACTCACGAAGAAGAAGTTATCATGCTTAACGATTTCCATACCAGAGCTTGTGGCGGTCATTTGTCTGGGTTGGCAACAGCCCAAAAGATTCTATGAGTAGGTTACTTCTGGCTGAAACTAATCAAAGATTGTATTGAATCGGTCAAGAAGTGCCACCCATGCCAGATCTTCTCTCGAAATATGAGGGCACATCCCGCTCCTATGTTTCATGTCATCACAATTGGTCCCTTCACCAAGTAGGGAATTGATTACACTACATGAAACCCTCCTTCAACAAGGGGGCATCGTTACATCATCGTAGCCATAGACTACTTCACAAAGTGGGTCGAAGATATGCCAATGTTTAAATATGATGGAGAGAATGGAGCTCTCTTTTTATTCAACCAGATAATAGCAAGGTTCAGTGTCCCAAGGGAAATTGTCACTGACCATGGTAGTCACTTTCAGAACTAGATGATGACTGAGTTAACATCAAATCTTGGGTTACAGCAAGAACATTCATCACCCTACTACCCCCAAGCAAATGGTCAAGTGGAAGCTATAAATAAATCTCTTACGACCATCCTATAGCGAATGATCAACTCAGCCAAGTCAAATTGGCATTTGATGTTATACTCATCATTATGGGCTTACTGAACATCTGTTAAGACTGCAACTAGTTTCTCACCTTTTCAACTCATTTACGGGTTGGAAGAAATCTTTCCTATCAAATGTCAGATCTCGTCCCTAAAGTTGGCAGTACAATTATTTCCAGACACTTCTCCACTTGAAGAGTGGTTATTATACCTGGAGCAACTTAATGAGCAGTGTCATGATGCGGCCCTGGCCAACGAGGCTCACAAACATAAAGTCAAGTGTCAGTATGATAGGTCTATTTTTCCTCGGATTTTCACTCAAGGCAACCTTGTCCTGGTCTACGATCAAGATAAGGACCCCCTAGGGCAGGAAAATTCAAATCCATGTGGTTCGGACCTTTCATCATAAAGGAGTTTCTAAAAAAATGTACTTATCTTCTGGTTGATTTTGAAGGGAATGATTTGGCAAAGCCCAGAAATGGACTCTACCTCAATAAATATTACTCATAGGCAAGTCACCATGGGTAACTTTTTGTAACATATGTATAGTCTTTGTACTATTACTTTCTAGTTTTTTCAGTGTTATGGATGTGTCATTTTGAAGTATCTTTCATCACTGTGGCATATGTCAAGTGAACTCGAGGTTTTCATTGGGAACGCAGACGGTGCTAGTCGACACACTTGGAGGCTTGCCTTCGCAACTTGGGTAATTTTTACACCTCAAGGCCAGTTGTTATCTTCTGGAGGTATATGCTTAGGTAACACCACAAACAATGTCGCTGAGTACAATGCAGTTATTGAGTTGCTTCGTGATGCTCAGTCATTTGGTATCTCTCATCTCCGGGTATATATTGACACTCAACTGGTTGTGTCTCATTTAAATAGAGTCTACCGTGTTCATGATCCAACTTTACACCGACGATTCCTTAGGGTACGTCTCTTAGAATGAAGCTTTGATTATATTACATATTTTCATGTTCCTAGGAGATTAAATCGAATTACAGATACTCTAGCTAATCAAATTTTAGATTGGCATCTTGCACACATATGAAAATACATACACATAAACATGTAAATATATGTTTTGAAAAAATAATCCATAAGCCACAAAAAGACATAAAAATCCATATATAACATCATAGTCACCAGAGTACATAGGTGGATGCAAGCACCCCAAAAATATGACCAATAACGAGTCACGGGGCTTATTTCCTCAAAAAATACATACAAGTATTTCTCTCGACACATGAAAAGTCTAACTAAGGTCAGGACCTGTGGGACCTGTTATATTGATCTACAATGTTTTCCAAACATTGAAACAATTGGACCCACGTCCGTGGTGCCCCCACTACATGAGGCTGCATAGATGGTGGCAGGTCCTCAATCTCTGCCATAGGGACCGTGTGAGTGAGCACAGTAAAGTTCTGCGCGACTCGTCTCAACCCCCTCTCAGCCTTCCTGACTGGAAGATCGCATGTTGTTGCTGGTCCCCCTGCGGTGGCAGGTGCGGCCCCTGGACGAGGACGATGCTTGTTCCTCGCATAGTCAGTAGGTCACACTGGTCCCACATATGCACACAACAAACACATATCCATCAAATACTCGGGTATATAAAAAAAATCATATATAACAAAAACAACATAAAATTACATATGTTTAACAAAAAATGAATGAATGATGGAAACTTACCCATCTCTCCTTGCTCCTCACTAGGAGGTACTGGTATCTCAGGATCTCTCAAAAAATCAATTCCAACATAAGGATAATCCTCGATGACTAGGATTTGTCATGAAAACCACGCAAAGAAATCATCATCAAAGGACTCATTGGTCCTTCCACCACCCTGTCGCAGCAGTAACACTGCCCATCTACACATAGCAGGAAGAGAGGCATGATGTCCTTGTACTACTACTCGAGGACTAAATCTTAGAACTCTCTCAAATAAGAAAGAGCATAGAACGGTCCCGAACCCGAAGTTCCTCTGCATCCACAATCGACAATATGTCAACTGTCTCTTCATACACTCTAACAATGTTGTGCCCCAATCAAATATTTGTGCATTTAAGCACTGGACTGCATAGTTCATATGTGCCTGTGACGCCTGATGTAGAGTCGCAGAACCAGTGATTCACCCAATAAGAAACACTATCACCTATAGCGATAAGTTAGTAATATTTCTTATGGGCACCTGTGAGATCGAGTGGTATGTACCAGCCTCACAGTAAAGACCTATCAATTCCGCTATGTTATGTGGCACCGAAGGAAAAGTCTGAAAGTTGATTGGTTCCCCTCTCTTGGAGAGGCCAGTAAAAAAATATATGTCCTCGGTTGTGGGCACCAGTGATTTCCCCTCTAACATGAATGCCTCTGCATTCGGATGCCAGTAGTCAACCAAGGCATTCAGTAGCCTAGGTTGTGCTTGCATAAAAGGACATAAGAATAACATGAGTAACCCACATTGCATCAAGGAAGCCACAGCATTGGGGTCTTCCCCGACCAACTCACTAACCTCCTCATGCTCTCTTTCTCTCCAGTGAACATACATCTTGCAAAACACCAAGGTTCAGGAGGGTTAACCCTTGTTTTTTAAGATTTTTTCATTCAATAAGGGGTCCACGTAGGCTGTAATACTGACAGTCACGTGTACATGCGTGCAGAGTTTACTATGCCCGAATGTACACGTGGCCTGTCCTGAGATAGCCCATGTGGACCTAGGTTTGACCTTTTGAAGGTCGACGCCCCCCCAAAACATGGAACCCAAATTAAAAATAAAGACTTAAAATGCAAGCTAAGAGAGTTTGTAAATACTTGGTCCAGAGAGATGGTCGTTTCGTCCACTGTAGCTCCCGGAATCACCACTTTTATCAAAGGGGGTTTTTTGGCTCCAGAATCAATTTCCAAATCAACGATGGTGATAATGAGTTGTCAACTTCTATTTATAGACTTTTTGGCCTCTTTTGTCACTTTTTTGACCCCCTTTATCAGTTTCTTTAAAACAAAAACCATTTAGAGTGATCCAGGAGTTTCTTTGGAGGGGTATGATTGGGTATCGGGACAATTTTTTAGAGTTTTGGGTAACTTTTGATGATCCGTGGAAAAATATCAAATGATAAACTTGAGCATATAGGTTAGGTTTATACCCTGAGTTTTGTATCTCGTTGTCTTTATCCCTTTTCCATAGGATCGATCCCATCAGATTGCGACACAGAACCATCATTGCTCCTTAGAAGTGTCATGAGTTGGTGGTAGAGCTTACTGAAACATGGATGCCCTAGGTAGATCATGGTTGCATTATGGTGACCATGTTGTCTCTAATAACTGTAGGCTTGGGATTCCTTGTTGTTTTTCTTGATTATGAGTTTGAGCCTCATTTGCATGATTCATTTTCACTCTTGACCTCACCCTCGGGACTCCAAAAAGATATAATGGGTCTTCTTTTAAGCCCTTTTCAGACCCTCTAAACATGAAAAGATTGTTGAGCGATCTTGTGGCCTTTCACGCTCGTTAAACTGAAATTTGAAGTCACGTCTTCCTGGCAGTAGTTTACCCCTTTTTCGGTCCGGAAGATCAACTGTACGAACAAAGGTATACTCTATGGAACTTCAGTTCTCTAGAAGAGTACTCTCAGGTATCATTTTAACCCTTTTTTGGGCATGGGGGACTAAAGTTACGAAAAAGGAACCCCCACGGAGTCCATAGTTAAGCTCTTTTTAGACTCCCTAAAATTGAAAAGTTCGTCGAGTGACCTTATTCTCTCACACTCGTTAAACTGGTCCAGAAGAACATTCCTGATGGAGTCCATAGTTAATCTTTTTTCAGACTCCTTAATAATGAAAAAATGGCCAAGTGATCTTGTCTTTATCACACTTTTTAAAATATTTTTGAATAGACATCTTGTCGGTGCTATTTTACCCCTTTTTCGAACCGACTAGACTACCTTTGAAAAAGGTACCCCAATAGAGTCTCCTTTTACGTTTTTTCAGACTCTCTAAATATGAAAAACCATCGAGCTTGCCTTCCTTGGGCTTGTTAAACTTACATCAAAGGACGTTACCATTGTGTGTTTTGTTAACCGTGTTTTCATACCTGTGTATTTGGTCTAAATGTCGGCTCCATGTTTCTCTCAACTAAACCATCTGAAGCATACCTTATATGCAAGCCTTGTGGCGCTTTGCCTCTGCGTCTTGACACCTTTGGCCCCTGGAGGATTTTTCTCAAGTGTCATTTTTTTTAACATCAGTCTTGTCCTTGCACCTTGAACTTGTATGTTTGTAACACTCGTTCCTCCATTGTAACGTAACATTATTTCATTCTTTTTTCCAAAATCATTGAAAAAGAAAAAAAAAATCAAATATACCCCAAAAAGAGGAAGGGAAAAGTATTTTCTTTATTGGCAGCATAATAAGTCGCCCTTGGATAAAGCACATCTGTCTATTTGTTCGTCAAACTATTGGATTTAATACGACCTTAGGAAGTTGTTCTCGCTACATAGAGTTGTGTCCTCCTCCGTTTGGTTATTCTTCCAAACATATGGAGAGTTTGCGTTACCTCCTACCTCGTAAACTCATGATTAATGCCATGCTTCCTGAGTCTCATCATTTGTCGTGTTGTTGTCCAAGGGAAGTTTTTACCAAGCCTGCATCGGCCCCTCTATAGTTTGTCTCTTGCCCTCATACCCAACCATCCTAAACGTCCAATCAAGTCTTTGATCGAAATCAATGAAGCCTTCAGTCTGATCATCAAGATTCTCCAGTCCATGACCGATGAGTCATTGAAGACCTCCGGGTAGTGAAGTCATACACTCATATTACACTCCTACCTGAGTTTTGAATATTTTGAAGTTGTTTCTTGAGCTCTGAAGTCCTCATCTCCAACCATCAAGCCTTATCAGCTTCTGAGAAGATGGATACTCTACATGTATATCTTTTCAATTTCGAGATGTAGCTCCATTGTGTGTTGTTCATGGCTACACTTTATATAAGTTATATGACATGGATCTACAGTGTATTTGATTGGTAGCCATGAGTTTATTCTATCCCAAGCATGGGTATGCCTACCTCGATGAGACATTTGTTATTTTGCATACGACACCTCCTGATTCCTAGTCCCTCAGCTCACTTGTTCGGCACATCGGTGAAGATTGTTAATGTATTTTGGCCATCAGATGCTCTTTTGACCTCACACATTAGGGGGAATATGTTATAACTCTAATTTTCTCCAGACATGCTTTCTTGGCATCAGGCCATCTCAGATTCCTTCTTTGCCAAAGCACTGCTGAAAAACTCTTCTTAAAAACCTCTTTTATAAAGGCCCACACGCCCTACTCCATTACTGCACGTATGTACACGCTAGATGACCTAAAACAACCTGCATGTACCTACAAAAGCATGCAAAAATAAAAGTTGTTGATGGAACACACAGCTTTGGGTAAGTTAACTAAACCTTCCAACCATGCATGGTCGAGGGTTCATCCAAATACCTAGCTTCTTCTAGCCTATAAAAGAAGGATTAGGGATCCCATTTGGAAGAGGAGAACCATGGTAAAGAAACTATACCCATTTGCATATTCCCTTTGTCCCAAACCTTTAGCCATCCTTGTGCAAGAAGAGATACAAAGCAAAGAAGTTGGAGGACAGTTGAAGAGGAGCCCAGGACCAGGTTCGTGGAGCAGTGGCCAGCGTTGACAATGTAAGTTGATTTATTAAAGTTGTTAATAAAAGAGTATTTTTCTCGTCCCACCATATGAGGTGTTCATAGTTTATTTCATACATGTTTGAACCTCTAACTCATTAATATTTAGATCAAATGCATGTAGAGTTTGTTGTGTATCTTGTGTGAATGCAGGTCATTCATAGAGGAGTTTTGCAGTCAAGGAGCAATCAAGTGTGAAAAAGAATCGATATCAAACGTCCAAAATAAGGTACGCTCACTTAAATACGTATTTTCTTAATAATAATGGGGATTAGGGCTAGGAGAACGGTAGAAACTAGGATTCTGTAGGTCTTTTTTTAACCCTAGATGCTAGTCGGTAGAGGGATTTCCCACTCACAACACCTATGCAATGGTGAAAGCTCTCAAAGCTTTCAGAACTTGCATGTTGCACTCAAAGGTCATTCTTATGTACCCTCTAGCTCGGTTAAAGATATCCTGGTGAAACCAGACAACGATGGAAGAAGAGGCAGGTGGTTAGATAAGATCCAGGAGTTCAACCTAGAAGTCAAACCAACTAAAATTATCAAAGGTCAGGGTTTGGCCAAATTTCTTTCCGAATCGAACTTAAAAGCACTTGGGATAAATCAGTTGCAACAGACTGAGGGATTTCTGGAAATAGACGAGTTTGATGTCACTGCACCTACAATCAAAATTCAAGACAAGTTTTCTACTTCAGCCTAGTATCGCGACATCGTCCATTACCTACTAATGCTTCAATGTCCTAGTGATTTAACCCCATTCAAAGATAGGACTCTAAAGCTACATGCTATAAAATACTGTATCATAGATACTAAATTATATTGGAAAGACCCCTTGGGTTTCCTACCGAGGTGTTTAGTCAAAATTGAAATAGAAGGGGTTATAGACGAATTCCATGTTGGGGTGTGTGGAGGAAATCATGTGTGGCAAGAAACATCTTATAATATCTTAAGATATGGATACTACTGGACCAAATTGTTCACAGAAGTGAACACTAAAGTTTGAAATTGTGTCCCTTGTAAGTTGTTCACAGAAAAACAGAAGGTCCCGTCTTTGCCCCTTATTCCAGTTAAAACCGAAGCCCCATTTTAGCAATGGAGACTTGATTTCATTGGAGAAATTCATCCACACTCCAGCACGTAGCACAAATGGATCCTAACTGCTATTGATTATTTCACTAAATGGGTGGAAGAAATTCCCACAAAGAATGCAACTGATTCAGTAGTAATCAATTTTTTGGAAGATAATATTTTATCCAGGTTTGGTTGTCCATTAAAAATAGTCACTGATAACGCGCAAGCATTTAAGTCAATGGCCATGATAATTTTTTTCCTAAAATATAATATCGTACCAGGACACTCAAAAAATTACTATCCACAAGGTAATGGTTTGGCTTAATCATCCAACAAAAGCCTGATTATCATGATAAAAAAGGTTCTGATTGAAAACAAGAAAGTGTGGCATATCCATTTAAAATATGCTCTGTGGGCCAACAGAATAAGCACTAAAAGATCAATTGGGATTTCCCCTTTACAAATGGTATATGACACTGATGTCATTTTACCAATAAATCTTGCACTGCCAGTAATGAAACTCTGGAAGGATTCACATGAAGATCCCAATGACATTACCAGAAGGATAAACCAGTTGGTTGAAGTCCAGCAAAATAGCGCTGAAGTAAATGAAAAGTTACAAAGATATCAGGATAAAATGAAGGCCTTGTTCTATCAGAAAGATAAAGATAGATAATTCATCCCTGGAAACTTGTTCCCGAAGTGGGAAGCCAGGAAAGAAGACGCTGGAAAACATGGCAAATTCGATCTGATCTGGTCTGGCCCATACATGATTTCGGCCTTTGAGGGAAAAAATGTATGGTTATTAGAAAACCTAGATGGAGACATTTTCAATGCCCATGTAAATGGGCGGCATCTTAAACACTTCATGCAATAATGTGTTTCTAAATCCTCATTGTACATACCGGTTTGTTTTCATGCTTTTTGTAAAAAAAAAAAAAAAAAAAGATTTATTTTCATGACATTTCCTAACGATTATAATGTTATGTTATTCGCAGGGAAAATTTCTCACGAGACAGCGGACTCGAGGTACTGAAAGATGACATGCGCAGGTATTCCTATCAAGTATATCACAATGACAAAGGTAATGAATGGGTAATCTTTGGGCTGGCAATATAAGAGCTAATAAAGGTATGAAATCCCATTTCAAAATTCAAGATAAAAGACCTAAAAAGTATGAATGATTTCATTCTTGTCGATATATAAAAAAAAAAAGCATAAAAATTAAATCAAATAAATTCTTGAAGTAATAAAAAAGGGTTCTTAAGAGAAGGTTATAAAATCAAATTAAGAAAATCTCTGAGAACAGTCACATGTATGGCAATTTTTCTAAAAACCCCCTTTACCCTCCCGTTGACTACAGTAAAGCCTTTTCCCGCTCAACCATGGAGGTCTAATCGTAAAGCTACCAACAAACAGAGGGGTCTCGCTCTGGTCTTGAAAACTCTCAAACAAACTTTCAAGAAAAGAGAATGGGTTTTGTTTTTAAGTTCTTTGACTTTAGCTGGATCACAAACATGTCTAGCTTAATCCTGACCTTACTAGTTATCCTAACAGGTAATTTATTAGTTTTGCTCAAGGAAGTTCCCTGGACTAAAGGTCAAAAAGTTTCCCCTAAGAATTTATTTCAAGCCCATGATTTTTGAAGGAAGAGGGGAAGATTAACCCAGAGCTATTTAAATGAGTTGACAGACTTTGATTCTTTTTCAAATAGTTATCTTCCCGAGTATATTGTATGCTCATTGATTGCCCCCACTTCAAAAAAATAAAAAAATGAATACAGACAAATGGTGAAAGGAAATTCAATATTGATTGCCCCCATCTAGTTCAAAGAGATGAAGAAAGGAAATTCATTATATTGATTGCCCTCATCTCAACATTTAAATGCTTGAAAACAATGAAGTGTTGAAAGGAAATTCAATATGGGAAGTCAGATAACTTCACCGGGGTACTGAACAGGCTCGCTGGTAGTGAAGCAATATCCTCGTATCTAATAAAAGATGTCATACATGAATTACAAGATGTTATGGTAATTTCTCTTCCTTTCGACTAAATTTTATCATAGATTTCGCGGATATTCTTACCAAACACAACACAAACACTTACCTTGATGAAAACAGAATCATGTGAAACCTGATAGGATGGTTGGTTTGGTTTTGATTATCTTACACAGTTTCGATCTCAGTTTCAAGAGAAGAGGTTTACTGAAAACCCGCTCGAGATAGTCAGAATTTTTGTCTTTGGAGAGATTTTGAAGGTGAACCTTGAGACCCTACTCTTGTTCGGTTTTTTCTCCAAAATTTGTTTCACAGAGTTGAATCATTGACTCCATTACCCAATGAAGGAACTTGGTCTACATGTTCTTCTTGTCCCACAAAGAGAGGATATCCCTACATGGAGCCTAATTTTGACACAAAGTTTAAATTTTTCTACCCTTGGAAACTAAAGCTTCACCTTTTCCTAAGTCATGGAGCCACCCTTAATCCAAAGGGGAGTCAGAGCTTTCTGTTCCTTTTCATCTTTTCTAGATTCAGTTTTTCTCGAAGTATGATCTTCAACCATCTTATTTTCCCAATGTCGAAATCCCAAAAATGTTTAACATATTAAAAAAAAAATTAAAAGGGGGAAGAAATAGAGGTTACTTTTTCCATTGCTTTCCACAAAGTGCTCTTTAAACTCGTAATTAATTAAGTTCCTAGACATAATTATCTTTTCCTTAATCTTTCACGTTTCGGGTTTTTTCTTCTACTAAAGCGCTTTCAAACTCTCAACCGTCAAACTCTCGATCCTCGTTTTTCTGAAAAGTTAAAAGGACAATTAATCATTAACCTAGATTAATTAAATCCCTAATACGTGTCTTAGTGCCTCACTAATCTCATTGCAATTTCACGATCCGGGGTTTGCTTATGACTTATCCCCTGACGACAGGATCCCCGAAGTTCCGAAATGTGAAATTGCCTTTTCTCTAAACAAGGTTTAAGATTAACATTAATTTTCTTTTGAAACAGGATTAGTGACAACTAAGTTTCTTTTCGCATTTCAAGGATTGAGGGAGATAGTGATTTTTGAAACACCAGTTTCGAAATCGACGATATACGGGAGTATTAATAATGGATAAGTGAAGATATTTTTCGACACGAAAGTGTTTCTCCAGGCATATCTTTCCATTAAAAAGAATTAATTTTTCATCGTCTGCGTCTGTACACTCATTATAATGAAAAATTGAAGGTTAATAAGGTCTTATGTTTCGAACTTCATTGTTATCCTTTAAATCTGCAGCAAGTCACGTTTACCTGGTTTTATACACATTTTCTCTATAAACAAGTCTTTGATCTAGCACAGGTATCATGTCACCTAAGAAAGCACCCAAGAAAAGTGAAGAAATTGCAGAAAGATCGAGTCCAAATGAAGACATTATATCTGATACAATATCGCATGCCATCGATTCCATAAAATCCTGGAGGTAGATTTTCAAGACTCTGGATTATGAAATTAAAAATTTCCCTCATGACGCCAACAACAATCTTGGAGATATAGCGAAGTCTCAGCTCCACAAAATAGCTACACGGTCGTGACTTATGACTTATAATGACATGATCAGTTGGGCCTTAGAGCGAACTGACATACAGATGAGAAACATTCTGGATAGCTGAGAGGTCGTCATTAGCTCTTTCAGACTGGAACATGTACAAGTAATGTATAAATTATCTCCCAATCCTAAGTGTGTTTATAATAAATATTTCGTGAATAATTTTCAAATGAAAGAATGTTTTGAGTTAGACCAAACGTATCCCGACATAATCAAAGACAGGTGGAGAAATGAGGGAAAATTCAGGGCTGACACCCATGGTATTTGCGCCACAGCCTCATTGAATGAGTATATGATTTATGTGGTGATGCTTTTATGTAGAATTTTCGGTAAGAAAAGTCCCACCCATTTCCCTCCAGAATGGGTACCTCTTTTGCACGAGGCAGCAGAAGGTTACATCTTCAATTGGGATAAGATTTTATCTGATAACATGGAAAAGGAGGTCATGGAATATCAGACTATAAGATCAAAGGGCCGACCAGGAGCCTTTTATATGTCAGCATACATCATGGATGTTATATGCTTCTCAACTCCTTTCCCTTTGATGAATTAGAGTTGGAATCCGACTTACCCGGAGCCAATTCATGAATATCATTCCAAACTTTGGGAAGAAAATGCTAAGGAATCATTCTATGAAATTTGTCATTTTGTGGTGATACCACTACATCAGATGTTGTACGGTTGTGCACCTCCCCACATTTTAGAGTTGGTCATAGGAAACCTCAGGACAGTTGTTGATTGGTTTATAGAGGAGAATTTTTCATACATCAGAGTTTTCGGGTGTTTAATCTCCCCACACAAACTCTTGAAATTCATCCCTGACAGACTGGTGTGCAGGGAGGTAGCTCATCAAATAGTAACAGGTGGAATTAGGATAGAACTAAAAATGGCTCAAAAGAAATCTTGGCTAGTTTTTCCCATTCAGATTGGGATATTTTCATTGCTCAACTTGGGTCTTTCCAAAGTTGAAGCGGTGGCGCTATAGGAGGTTAAATTGGTAAACCTTGAGCATAGGAAGCATGATCCTTACCAGCTAGTGGGAAAAAGCCTGACCCACTGTAATATGAAGGCTTATGAACATGATAATTCCCCTTGTGATGACCTATTCAAAGGGACTAAGACCTATGAGGAAGTGTTAGAGAGAGTACAGACACTGCTGTTCGACTTGCAAGCTAGTTTTCACACCTTCCAGAAGCATAGACGGAGTGGTCTACCCAAAGTATTGTAGGGAAAAGAAATCACCCTTCCTTGGAGACAAGAAGATACTTCCCCAAGACTCGGACAAGAAACAGAAGATGAAGTCAATCCTGAGGAAATCCTACAAGAGGGTGAGAGGTCCTCACAAAATGAAGAGGCCTTACAGACAAAAAATCCATAGACAGAAACAAAGCGGAGGCCCAAGACACCTCCCAAATCCAGTAAGTCTACTCCCCCTTTATCACCTATTGTTGATGTCAATGAACCTGATGCTATGGGAGAAACAATATCTACAGAGCTAGGAAGTCCCATAACTTCCTTAACCCCTTTACAGTCCACCTTCGGACTGCCACGGATGGGAGCCATATATGTTGGTGACCTCACCCCCATTTCCAGAGATGAGATCCCTCCTTCTGATTATTTTTTCAACAAAAAGAGGAAGGTTGTTCTAAAGAAAGAAACATATATGAGAGAAGGGGGTATGGCGAAGAAGCATAGGGTCTTAGTAGATGTCCATAAACTGGAAGAGGAGGATTTCACTACAGAGGTAGCAATCTCTATGGGAGCCATGGCAACAACAAACCTTTTAACTGTGGAGAACATGAGAAAAAGGATAAAGAAGAGTAACCACATGATAGCTCAATTGTAGGATCAGTTGAAGAATGATAAGAAAAGCATTAGAGAAGAGGTGAATAAAAGTTTGGAGCAAGCCAGAGTTGTTGAAAGGCAAGAAATTCAGTCACTCAAAACTAGCCTGGATGAAATGAACCAGAGGCTACAAGCAAGTCAGGTACAAGTTACTCAGCAAAAGGAGCTTGTTAAATAGTTACAGGCTATATTTAATTTGATGAAAGGTAGGGTTGTAGACTTAAAGGCTTTTAGAACCCTCTCTTTAGAATCCCATACAAAAATAGAATCCGAACAACAATAATTGATCTCCAAAATAGAGATCATCCAGCATTATTTTCAAGAGGTAAGAAAATCCCTTGATAATATTATTTTACTGGAAAAAGAGGCTAAAGCAGCAAGGAATACCTTTCATAAAGTAGTCGCATGTTCAAGAAATGGGGATATGCCCAAAGATCTAAAAAAAATTGTCACAAAACAGATAAGAGGAGACATCATGCTCAAGGCATGGGAAACGAACCTAGTCAAAAACAAGAAGATAGCCAAAGAGATCAAAGATGACTGTGAGGGAATATTTGATTCCTCAGATAAGCAAGCATTAGGTATTGAAAGAAATGATTTCTCTGGACAACCAGGGTAGATAAACATTGTGAAACAGTAGTTGTACTACAAAGAGAGCTTACAGGAGGTTCAGGCGAAAATTTCATAGTTGAACGAAGTCGATACCAACCTAATAGACAGATGGCTGGTACAGCCTAATTTAAAGTTGCAAATGATCAGGTTTGTCGATAAAGTCTTTGAAGACCAGTTTCCAAAGGTACAAAGAAAGTTTTATCTATTTGAAACTAAAGATCTCCCAACACCACCCAGAATTTTTGTTCATTTTTTGGAGAAGTGTGTTGAATGTATAGCTTCAAAAGAGGGAGAGACTTCAACTAAACAGTGAAGTATCATTCGAAAGCTTGTACTTTTGAAATGATAGACCAACAAAAGGCTAAACATGCAATGGTTAAGGTTGCAATTTTGTAACTATTTTTCCTTTTGCCCCTAAAAAGTAGGAGATCGCTAACCATCAAGTAGTGATGATCTTGTATAAATAGAGGGGGAGAAGGCTGAAGAAAGGATTTTTTTTCTTTCTCTAAAAAGGGCATTGTGATGAAGACATCTAAAAGAAACTCTGAATTAATAGAAAAGTATATTGAAGATTCTAGATTTTGTCAAGTCTAAGTTATGTGTTCCCTTGTCTTTTCATCGTTCTTTCATGTATTTTATTAATGAATGCTTGACTACAATTTAGTACAACCTCTACTATGGAAATAATTATTCTTGTTATTTAGATCATTTACAATTTTTCCTCTGTATCGGTTATCAACAGGTACAAGACCTGAAAATTTTTGGATTACAACATCATATGCTTCATTAATATTTTTCTTTCTTCATAGTCTCCTATTGCAATGTGAGATTCCTCTCAAATTGACGCCTCACCTTGTTAGTAGTTTTATGTTTTTCCTCATATCATACACGTTTCCCTTTCTTTAAATTTTAACTCAGATACAAGAAACGACCTTTGATTCAGCTATCTCATTAATTCATGTTTTAAAATTGTTCTCTTTACATTGTGAATTAGAGATAACTAAGCCTAAAAAGAAAACGCAGAATTATATCTCCCTTACCTTTTATCCTTCATGACAGTACCAGTTTCAAGGAAGCCTAATGTCGACCCCAGTCTTTTGGATCAAACCAGCATTGCTCTAAATTTATTTAACACCATTTTACAAACAAAAAATAATCAGGTTGAGTTAGAACGTTCATAGGCAGCAATTGAGAGAGATATCAGCATTCAGGAAAACTGGGAATTCCGATAGAGACAGTTGAGAAACCAACTATAGTCCTTATCTTTTAAATCATCATATTTTCTATCCTCAACTTTCTCTATCTTTTCAAATGCCTTGACAATATACTTTAGAGCCTTAAAGTATAAACACAGGAACAATAGGAGATATGATGTGGATGGTGCATTTGACAAGTAATAGATGCAGATTCCAATGCAGGGTTTAATTTAATGGTGTTAATGAAAAGCTTGTTGGCATGTACTGATGAGTTAATGAATTGTGGGTGGAGGTGATGTTCATTTACTGCACGTCACCCTTACTCCTTTCGTTTTCCTCTACCCTAGTCGAGCTATTGTTCAAATTATTTTTTGTGGTTATACTCACATTTTAAAGTGTTCAATTACAGGTATGTCCTTTTTTTGTCCATCCATGAGTCTGCTATGTTTATGAAATAAATATTGTCTCGAATGTATGGGTTATGCTTTCCTTAAGTATTGCAACTATGTAAAATTGTGATTTTGGAATGAATTGTTGTTGGCTTTCTATGTGATAATGTCTAAAGTTATAGTGTATTGGGTCATCCTAGGTGTTAACAGGCATAAGGGCTCTCTGTTATCCTTGTTGGTTTAGTTGGAGGGTTTTTGTTTGGTCTTGGGTGCTTGGATATCCTCACGTATTCGTCGCTATATCCAGTCTTTGGTTTTCATGGGTTTAATGGTTGGAAGCACTATGTGTGACTATGTTCTGTTCACTTGAGCATTGGTTTGTTTTCACCATTAAAGGTCGCAGAGTGGGTTATTTGGTTCTTTATCATCCTTGTCTTCACTTCAGTTTTGTGGTTTCTTGATTGGAGAACCACAAGGGTTATACCCTTCGTGTATTAAGCATCATTGTTAGGCTTAATTAGAGCCTCACCCTTCTTTTTTAGCCCTCTTATCGCGAGATTCGTTACCTATCCATGAATAAGTTGTGGTTCTCTCTGCGTATGCATTGTTGGTATTCGGAGGTTTTCACCATTGAAGGGAGTTAACTCTAGATTTTCTTGTGTTGGTCATAGAGAAAACCCTTAACTCCCCAGGTCTAAGGGTTGAAAGAGAATATCGGCGTGGATTATCGGGTTTACCGCCTGGTTATTGTTGGATGGTTGTGTATTTTCAAAAAAACTAGGTACAGACTCACCCAATTGGTCTTATGACGATCATGTTGGTATATATAGTCATTGCCTATGTTACTAAAATGAATAACCCTGCATTGTTAGTTGGTTAGTCCAGATACATAATCGCTCTCCTTGCGTTTGATAACTTGGTATTGTTTATTTAAGAAGGTCACAACCTTGCTCCATGTTGATGTGTGATTGCCACATCATGATTGGTTGATTGGTTGATACACAGTCATGGTATTTTTTCACTAAGGATTTTTTGGATGTTTATCTTGGCATTGGTTACAATTGCTTAATGATGCTCATGCTTGTTGCATTAGTGTGTGTGATGTTTCTAGAAAATGAATAAATGGTCATTGTAATACGAGTTCTTTTGGGGACAAATGGTTATTGCAACCCAAATGACTGTAGAAAATCCATCCACTGTATGAATTACGATTATGTGATTGCATAAGCCTAAGTTTTACACAGTATGATTGGTTGCAATTTGATCAATTTGAGGTAATACTTTGTTAGATTGATGGCTTGGAATGATGGGTTGAGTTAATACTATGATTGTGTGTTTAAAATTGTAAAATGGGAATGTTGCATCATGTTGTTTGGGTGGTTTCCCACTGTGTATGATATGGATAGTTTTAGGTTCCACACTCAGAGATAGTCATAGAGTTTTAAGCACGATTTTATTGCAATTCGATTATTGTATTATGAAGTTGGGCATGTTGTTGGTACCAAGTTGTGTTGGATGGATAACCCATCCTTTTGATTATTTAGAATCACATTTAATCAGTCTTGTACAGTGACAAAATTGCACTTACATGATTGAATTATTTTATGCATAGCATTTGTTGGAATGGTGGTTGTTGTCTGTCTGTTTAAATGAAGATCAGGGTTTTCAAAATTTTAATATGAATTATTGGGTTGACTATCCATTAGGTATGTTTAAAGAATGTCATTCATTTTAGTTGGATTACTAAGAGGGGGGGTGAATCAGTAATAGAGCAATTTAATCATTTTTAACCATATAATACAAGTGTTATATCAATGAAGCATTATCATCCAATAACTGCAAAATAAATAAGAAATGAACAAATGAACAAATGAACAAACATACACATACACAGTACACTAGTGTTTTACATGGAAACCCAAATCGGGAGAAAACCATTGAATGTTTTTTCTTATATGTCTTGAAGAATTGCATTCATTGGCAGCACCAACTTTCTTTGTTTTCCAGCTACAACTGGAAGGAGGCTCCAAGCCCCTAGTTTCTCAAGCTACAACCTGAGGAAAGTTCCAACTCCCCAATCCTCTGGATACAACCAGAAGCAGACTACAACCCCCTATGTTCTCTGGCTACAACCAAAAGGTGGCTATAACCACCTGTTCTTGCCCCGTCTTGCCACCCTGAAGTAGAAGTAGAATGATGGAACCACTGTCAACCTGTCACTATGAGATATACCTTTGTAACTTGTACCAATAAATATTAACCATGCATCAACTTGTACCTCAACCTGTAATCAACATGTACCATAAACAAGTGCATCAACCATGCACCAACCTATACCAAGTAACCTATAATCAACCTGTACCCTAAACAAGTGAATCCAACCATGTACCAAGTATGTACCAATCATGTGTCAACTACTCATCAACTATGGCTCATCAATATGTACCAACATCATCAACTATACACCTCATGTATGTGTCAACTCATCAACTACTTGTCTCAACCATGTACCTCAACCAAAATCCCTCATCAATTTCATCATCCAAATATGATTTGTAGCTCTGTAATATACATGGTTTATATGATAACATTCCTGCAAACCTTCCTTAACTTCAACAACAAGAAACTATCATTTTCATCTAACTTTTATTTAGTCTCACATGCCTAGTTTTGGATTAGTCAACAACCCTAACTTGAAGTAATCATAACTTTGTACCTGTAATGTAAAAATATATGAAACTAATACACAAAGTTATGCGGTGTGTTTTATGCAATTCCTCCAGGTTTCACTACTTGGAACCTCTCAGAAAAGGATTTATAGCAAAAATGGCATACCCTGTTGAACTCTATCTTATTCTAGAGAGCGACCTTGTAGAGCATGCCCCACACGGCATATTTGTTGAATTGATCTGAACCAGTTACATAGCCTACTACATATTGTACCCTAACCAACACATTTGGTTTCACTGAATGGGGATCTGTTATGAAGAAGTTATGATGTTTGTACCTGAAATGCATGCTTTTGACTAGTTTTAGGACTAGCCACAAACCCTATTTCCCATGGAGTGTAACTCCAAAAATACAATGACCCACAAGCTAAATTTGTTACCATGGATACTTGGATATGTTTTCGCAATGGCATAGAATTTTCATGGTCTGAATCATTATATAAAGAACGTTATAGCGAAAATGGTGAGATGACCTGTAAATTGTTGGGTATGTGTTATATTCTTTGCATGTGTGTGTGTGGGTGCGTCAGATACGACAACTGTGTCTGACAATCTGTTGCACCGAGCGCTTCCTAGGGGGTTCCCAGGGGTGGGTAGGTATTCCCCCCCCTGGTTACGTGTAGTGTTCGGCACCGGGCGGTAGCCCAGGGTTGATGGGGTTCGGGGCAACGCCCCGAAAAAAAAAATTTGGGCGGTTTTTGCTATTTTTAGCTGATTTGTAAATTAATCCTGGATTAAGGGATTAGGGTTTTGGTATCTACAGAATACCTAAAAACGTTGTATATATTGTATGGAGAATGGTGAAATTCGAGATAATAAAAAGAAGAAAGGTTTTCCCGGTTGAGGGTTTCCGATAAAAATCTCTGTGTAATCTGTGTATGAGCCATTGATTAATTTCTGTATTGCTTAAGAATATATATGCATTGCTTTAATTCACAGGTTTAAAACTTACATGTGGTATCAGAGCACGTTTTTGGCTTCAGAGGGACGCCTTTGTTGCTGAGGGTTTGGCTCAGTCTTGATAGATCAAGTTTATCTTGGGTCTGTGATAAACCTGGGTTCAGTGGGAGATTTTGCA
>SNQJ01S0024912.1:27025-46009 GCA_010110895.2 Picea sitchensis
CTTGAAGTCCCGTAAACTTGCCAACTAGCTCCGACCTTCGGGCCTTTTGGTCTCTCTACAATATTATACCCCAAATCCTTCGGAGTCGCGGAATCTCGAAATCGCTCCATGTGGCTCCAGCGTTCGGGCCTTTCTACAACACTACACCCCAAGTCTTCCGGAGTCCCGAAGTCATGGACTCCCTAAGTCTTGGTACTTCACCGTTCACGAGGCCAAGCAGACACGTACTAGGGATTGCCACATGGTGAGGGCCAGGGGTGACACGTGCTCTCGTCAGGGGGTGGCATGTGTCACGTTCTAATGGGCCCAGGGGTCTCCAAAACATATGTATTCCAGTGACATGTGGCACCTCAATCGTGGGTCTACGTCACCCTGAATGACATCAACGAGCCAAGTCGAGCCCTAACACAACATTCTACGTTCCTTTGATCTCACAGTCAAGATTTGTCCACGTAGACCCCTCGATCTACGACTCCCACTACTTCAGAGATTTGACGTTCGGGGAGTTTACCCACTCCATACTCCTCGTCTCTTGGATTAGGACTTCGTCGAAGTGCCTATTATTCCCTACGAACTTAACCCAAGGTTCTTAGGCCTTGGTTATATGGAGCTTTGTCAAGCCCCAAAGGCTACAGTCATATCTCTTGGCCAATATTTGGTTAAGGTCACAACACCTCGGAGTTCCGAACCCAAAAAGGCTTGCTTCTCTTGGCTAGCGCAAGGTTCCCAAACCTTGGTCATATGGACCCTCTACTGAATCTCGGGCTGTAGGTTCAACTCTTAGCCGAGATTTGGTTAAGTCTGTGGGCATGAGCCCTTGGTCACGCATGGAAAAGGTTTGAAGGGTGCGACCCTTGGTTGCATTCTACAAGCGTTATACCTCCTAGGCTTGCAAACACTTCAAATGAGGTACATGAATACTCCTTGTGCTTCTCCTAGAGATTTAGAACTTAAAAGTTATAATTCATGCACATCTTGCCAAGGTTCTGTGCACCTTCACACTACCTCTCCTAAGCTTAACAAACCCCTTTCTCAGGAGACCCAAATGACTGGAAATGTAAATATGCACCTATGAAATTGGGCCTATGGATAACAAAATCATAGCTCCTTTCCCTTTAATTTGAGCCACTACAGAGGGATCAAGTACTTATGTACATAAGTCATATTCAACCATACAGATCCTTACTTGCTCAAATACACAACCAGGCTAACTGAAGAAAAAAATCAAATTATCAAATAAGCATGCACATCCATGAAACTTTCACGAGGTATTCATCCTTATTTTACAATCACAGTTCAACTTCACAGAGTATAAGAATACTTATCTATTTTAGAGTTGCAACCAACTAACCGATTGTGGGTGTTCGCCTTTCCTCCCAACCATAGGCTTAGAGGAATTCATTCTTAGTGCTCTGGCCAACCCCGTGCCAAGTCATGATATCACAAGGGAATTTTCGGCAGCTCTCTCAGAGGTTCTCTCTCTCTGTCACCACCTCTACGAGGTTTATCGTATGCTTCCTCAACATCAAGCTCGTAGTCTCCTGTTTGGGTTGCATTCTCCTTTAAATTCTCCAGTAACCATAACAAAGTAACAACTTTCAGTTCCTCTTTTCCGCTCTCTCGTCTCACGCGTTCTCTTCTTGGTGCATGCGCTCTTGTCTAGTGTCTCTTCCGCTCTCTGCAAAGCCTCATGCACCTCTCCTTGAACTGTTTGCACGTGTATATATTGTTTTCATGCCTTTCCCAGGATGGTTTTTGACCTATCCTATTCCTTCTGTTAGAAGGAAACTCGAGTCAGCCTGGGTCTGCAAGACTCTGTGGTACTTTGGGCTGGCAACCTCTTGTCTCCTCAACCAGAGCATGCTTCCATTCATGGGGGTGGTTGATTATTCAACCACCAGTCCTTCCTTCATGAACCGATTCCTCTCCTTGGGATCTAGAGGGGGTTGGTTATTCCCAACAAGGGGAAATTTGGGGTCATTTGGCATAATGAACCCTCTATTATAGTTTTCCCATTCTTTCCTCTACTGATATCATGGCCAATACTTCAAGGCTTCACCCCCACAGTCAATTATTGTCACTTCAAACAATAATACATTTACATTGTTCCCATGCCATAACATGGTGATCATGATTAATAATTAATTACAAGTTGGGGGAAACAGTGGTGTTACAATCCCCTCCCCCTTAAAAGGAACATCGTCCTCGGTGTTCTTTCGCAGTAACAACTGTCATGCCTTTGTCATTTAGCTTCTTCAGAAATCTTGATCCTCTTTTTGGGTCAAGTCCTTTCAGACTCTTGGCCTTTGTCACCCACCTTCAATAATCTTGGACAATAATCATATTAGTCACAATTTCATGCGAAAATATTTTATTGTTGTGCAAAATTCAAGAGGAAAATTTTCATAATCTAACACAATACTTATCTGTGCAGTTCGTGGATTTGCATCCACATGGTTATCTTGTTTTTCTTGGCTCACCATTTTTCTTGGACATACCCATTATGTGCATGATCTCAATCAATAGTTTATAAGAGTTATCAAAGTCTCATCTTCCTTGAGGTCACTCACCTTCCAGGCCCAGGCTCAGGCATCCCCTTCTCTGCTATACAATTCCTTGGGAAATCCATCTTGCCTTGCCAAGGCTTTCTCGCACAAGAAGAATTTCAGAGACTTCATTGAGCATTACAGTCAAGGCGTCCCTTCGGCTTATGTTGCTACAAAACAACATAATCTAGGTGATCATGGCTTACCAAGGGGTTCTCATGTCTCAACAATAGCATATTTCACGTTTTCCGGCTTGACAACCTTCATTTGTCCTCCCTAGACAGATATTTATTTTTTATTTTTTTTCATCTCACCTGTATCACATGTATACAAAATTATGAGAAATTATCATCAATTTCGAATTCAATTTTTTTTTTTTTTGCAAATCTGTTACCCACAGATTTCCACATTCCCCATTTATTTTCAGGTCTGTTTTGCATAGGAACCGGATTCACAAGTATGGGACTTCCCTTCCCATAGCAGTTTAGCTCAACATGCAATTTGTCTTCCTTATGGGCTTACAACACTGCCATATCCAAGACCCCTTTTTCCTCCTGCAACTTCAACATTCCTTAGCTAAACAAATTGTTAGTTTTTATGCACATTATATTTTCAAATGATGCATACTAATAGTGTAAGTCATTTTCATCTATTCAAGGGTACAAAGAAACAAGGAAATATTATTATTTATGTAAGCATCATTTCAACATACTAAATTTTCCAAGTACAATTCAAATATTAAATGACTTTAATCAATGCGCCAATATTCATGGCCACATTTATACCCAATGCACCCTTGGATTGGTTTTCAAGCTGCCACACTTAGTGACAAGCACTCTGCTATGGTGTGTTGGAGTTTAACCAACCTCTTCACCATATGGTTGATTCCTTCTCGTTCACTCTTACAACAAGACTATGTTT
Organism: Picea sitchensis; assembly: GCA_010110895.2. NCBI lineage: Eukaryota > Viridiplantae > Streptophyta > Pinopsida > Pinales > Pinaceae > Picea > Picea sitchensis. Next base: position 30,493 of record SNQJ01S0024912.1, read on the forward strand.
CCTGCTACAGGCTAATCACAATCCCAAATCAACGCACATGAAACTAAATGTTTCTCTTGAATGCACCCAAGCATTCTTCCTTCATTGGTAACTAGGGTGCCAACACTCATGGCCACCCAATTTTATCTTTTATTTAACACCTATACCAGGTAAGTAAAATATTGGAAGGCCCTCCTTCCACAGTGGAAAATTTGTTTTCCGTCATTTATGCAAACCTGCATTTCCTCGAAGCAATTCCATGCAATGTGCTAACTATGAACACCTTTATTCTCCAATCTCCCTAGATTGGTTATTGTGCCCATTGTACCCTTTACTCATGCATTTTCTTGTAAGGATTATAACTCATCCTTGACTAGCATAGACTTCCTCTCTCTATTGTTCAGATTCTTTTGTCCTGAATCTTACCCCGCTTGGGTAGCAATAGCATACAACAACCACTCACAATTATTTGCATATATTTAGGATAATGAAATCCTTTCAGAAGGGATTCTTACCAAATTCCTCCATACCTTATGCCACATAGGGATGGGCATTTTTATACGTGTCTTGGCTGCTAGCACCCTTTCTGATATTACCTCATTAATGGTGCTTTATGAGAACTTTTAAAGCCCCTTTAACAATATTTTTCCAACCACCTTCTCATAGTCATCATTTGCTTGAGGTTGTTCATCATTGACAACTGTCTTCCTCAACAATTCCAATTTCTTTCTACACATGACATACATCATAAATATGTTAGTCGTCATGTAAAATAAAAATGCAAGTATCATAGCTTTTAAATCAACAAAACAAATTTTAGATATGTCCTAGCATATATCTATGCACCTCCTCACATTATCCTTAAGGCTTCCACTGGTGCAACACAAGCAATTCTCAATTGTTTCTACAGTCATACAACCATCATCGCTATGGTGTCAAACATTTACCTTCATCAACACACTAGTTTTTTGTCCTAGAGAAAACATAATATACAACAAGAAATGAGTTAAGGGCTCTTCCCTTTTCCAACTCCTTCTACACATCCCGAGACCTTCAGTCCAACTAGGTTATTTTCCAAGGCCTCACTACCTTTGTTTAATATGGCTTCGACCAAGCCTATTCTTTCAAACTTACTCACTTACTTATTCTCCTTTATCTAGTTGTACTGGTTCTTCATAGCTGCTCATCTAATACCTACAATTATGTAAGCAATTCATATTTCTTAGGGTGGAAAGAGTGTTCCTCCTTTTTCCTTGACCAGCCTTGGTTAGGCTCACCCTAACTCTTAGGATACATCAACATGATTTAATAGCAAACATTTTGTTCATAATGAGCCATGACCCTGTGCACGCTACACCTTACCATTTGGTTATCAGAATAGTCTACACTTGTTAGTTAGTTTTTCACTCATATATTTTGTTTTAGAATGTAATCTAGGATTTCTTATATAAATAGGCTTGTAGCCCAGTGCTCAATTCTCAACATTCATTAAGGTTGTGACTTCGTCCTCTTGACAGAGTCTTCACATAGTTCTTCCACAGGGAACTCCTTCAACATGCAACTTCCTTATTGCATATCCTTCACTATCTGTGATGACCTTAACCTTGAATTAACTTTAGTTGTTTACCAAATATTCCACAACGAATATAAACATGCATCTTTGTTATGCATCCAAATTATTTTTCCACACATATTCCTTGTTTTGCTAACTTACATCCATGATGCACTTAACCACATGCATAATCATAAATCACTTAACTTATGATTGTTCACAATTATTCTCATGCAGTCCTCAAAGGCTTAATCATGTTGCCTTTTGTCATGACAACAAAGCATCCTTTTTCATTTACTCTTTGTTACAGGAGAATCCCCCTGCGGACAAGTGGATTTCCTCTTGGATACTAGACCCCTATAACCAAGACAGAAAGGTGCAAATGTTGAACACTGACATTCCTTCTAATGAAGCTAAACTAGTTGAGGAATAAGAAGAAAGGAATATAAATACCTTTAATAACGTTTGTCCTTGCTTGATCTAGGCTGATCTTGATCTCCAAGTTCTTCAGAAAGTCCTGCAATCGAAGGAACAACAATGACAAAACATACTTCCCATTCCTACCATGATTAGCTTCGAAATAGATCTATAAAAAAGAACAAATTCATGAAACATACACGAATTTGAAGGAAACAAGCCAAGCACATATATATGTATTAATGAAAACAAAGCAAAGTGCTTAAAACCATAGATGTAGATGCAACAACTTCCCCAATCTCTCTTTGTCTAGCCCCTTGCTCAAATAATCCACCATCGAAATGAATATGCTTTACTGGTTATCTCCCTTATGAGATCATAAGTTTGATGCCTCTAAACTGCCATGTCCCTTTCACCATGAAAAGGCCTCCTTATATAAGCTTGGAGAGACCCAACCACCTTAGAGATTCTTGGGATAGGTTGAGGATCCTTCTCCATCAGTTGTGTATCCTCCCTAAGATGTAGCCTTGACCTCAGATTCGAATCCAACCAACTCTAGAGATGAGGGGGATTTATCCCTGATTTTTCTCAACAACCCAAAATTTGTTGAAACAGGCCAACGCTCCCCCAAAAGGGTGCACAGAGTGTTTCAAATCTCCTCCAAAGAAGGCCAGGGAGTGCTGGCACTCCCTGACAGTGGGTAGGGGAGTGCTGCGCTCCAAAATCCATTTTTGAGTGGTCTATTCCATGGTAAAGGTTTTGTACTCTTAATCAAATGTTTTCTCCTTCTTAAACCAGTCTTTGAAGGTGCCTTAAGTGTCCTTGTGATATCGTTAGATACACTACATAGGAAAGATGGCAGTATGATGTTTACGACACTTGCGACCAAAATGTGACACTTGCGACATTAGTCATGACGACAATAGGTCATCATTGAAGCGAGTGATATTGATGTGTAACAGATTGCCCCCCAAAGTGCGATTTAGAAGACGTGGCGATTGAAGTACTTTGTAGACTTTTTCGAGCAAGGGTATGGACTCGAAGAACCTGGCAGAAGCTGCACACAACCATCAAACAAATATTATGACATGTTTCAAACCCAAGGTAGGCATACCTATGCTTGGGTGATAAAGACTTGCAAGGTATGGCCGCCATAAAATACACTACAGATCCATAATTGTATTAACAAAAAGGTATAGCCACCCAAGATACAATGTGGATCTATACTTCCATAATTTGAACTGATCGTAGCCACGGAAAATACACAGTGGATCTACGAGATGACAAGACATAGCCACGAACAAATACAAAGTGGATCTATGTGACAATATATGTGTCAATATTCAAGAGAAACTCCGTCGGAACCTGAGCAAAGTACATATCAGAGTGATCACTCAACCCAGGGTCTTCTTACTGATCCCGATGCGGTATGAGTCTAACCTTGTGAATAGATGTTCTGATATCAAACATGGAAGAAACCACTTGATTACCGGTCAATGAGGTAAATCATTAACAAGTGCGAGGGAAATCACCATTAATGCCAGTGATTCCCAAGGTAACCTAGTACATTCCAACGAATGTGAATAGATGAGCTGAAGTTGAACATTCATGGAATCACCTGATCAGGGGTCAATGATGTAAACCCACTGTCGGAAGCGAGGAGGCCTGCCATTGAGGCATGTAGGTCCCAAGGTACTAACTGGTTTCTAAGTCTAGTTTCCGGATAATGTGTTGAAGTCGACAGGAATAAACTTGTTGAAGGAGGGCCTTGATGTATCTCCCATCAACGACATGAAACTGACACAGAGATGTAAATTGGTGGATCAAATGAACATGGAATCACACAAGTATTGAAACAAGATATTTGTGATCGCTGACTCTTGAGGCAGATACTTCCCTTGAACACCGAGGCACAACAACAGAAACATGACATGGACCAAAACATGATGATGCACTGGATACTGTGACTTTCATCGGGTGACCGAAAGGAGTAAAAAAAATTAGAGGATTGGTTCAGTGCAGAGGTTCAACGGATTAAAATGTATGGAAAGACAAAGTGTCATGTTCAAGGGATATCATAAGAGTGACTGGTGATGTTTTCAAAAATTGCTTGGCTTGCTTCCTTCAATTTTTACCCCCATCTAGATAGACGAGTACCTCTTTTTAATTTAACGAGCTCGAGGAGGGTAACACATGCTCGATATAACTCACCTTTGGTAAGTCCCTCTTCTTTTGTTTAAAGAACCAGAAGAAGTAAGGGTTCAGTCCCGTATGGGTCCTTCAATGTATGATTGTTTAACGAGTCCAGAGAAGGTAAACTCGGTGATTTTTCATGTTTAGAAAGTCTGAAAAGAACTTAAAGGAAACTCTAGGGTTGTCATTTTTCGTAATGTTAGTCTCATGAGGCCGAAAAAGAGATAAACTACCACTCGAAAGACGCCCTTTCAAACCTTTTAACGAGTGTGAAAGGAAGCAAGATCACTCGACAATATTTTCATGTTTAGAGAGTCTAAAAAGAGCTTAAAGACGACTCTAGGGGGTTCCTTTTTTGTATATCCATGCGAGTCTGAAAAAGAGATAAAAGTTTACTCAGTTGTGTTCTCATGTTCTTAGAGCGTGAGAAGGAACTAAGACTAAGCTTGGTACTCTGCCCCCCAAGCTTCAATTCATTCACCGACTTTGAGGTTGTCACCAATTTCTTCACTAGATGGAGAAAAAGGATAAGGGTGGATGAAATGAAGGTTCAAATATGAGACCTAACGAAAGACTAGACTCGACATCTACGAGATCCGGCGAAAGACTCGACCTGACAGGAGAGGTGACTGTTTCATTTTTTAACGAGATTAACACAGGAAAAGAACTATGCTCACGGCTTCGGGTTCAATCCCCAGATCTCTGTTTCATTTTTTAGTGAGCTTGCTACAGAGAGAAAAAAATATGTTCGTAGCTTTTGTTTCATTTTTTAACGTGCTTGCCACAGAGAGAAAAACTGTGCTTGTAGCTTCTATTTCATTTTTTAACAAGGTTGCCACAGAGAAGTGAAACTATGCTCGTGGCCTCTATTTCATTTTTTAACGAGCTTGACACAGGAAAAGAACTATGCTCATGACCTTTGTTTCATTTTTTAACGAGCTTTCCATAGAGAAGAGAAACTATGCTCGTAGACTCTTCTTGATCATGGCTTCCAAGAGGATAATGCTATGGAAGGACACCATGTCAAGGGACCAAACTCGGTCATGGCTTCCAAGAGATCTTCACTGGAAGGAAGAACAATGCTCCGAAAGGAACACATGTCGAGGGCCGCGTCAAGGGAAAGGAGGTCAGGCTCCAATAGCCCTACCGAAGAGATCACCATGTCAACTACCAGATCTAATTCATCAGAAGTTGAAGTCATGGGAGACAACACCACATAATTGACCTGTGGCAAGGGTGATACCAACTGCATTTAAGAACCATTTAGGGAGGTCATTGGGTTGGTAATCAAGTCAGGGCCAACGAACGAAAGTTGATCAATAGTCACCATTCTTCCATCATGTGGGAAATATATCACATGAAAAAGAGTGGACACAATAGCTTTCATGGCATAGACATAATCTTTCCCAAGGAGTAAATCAAAATCCAAGGGGTCCTGGACTACTATAACATCAATAAAGATAGTTTTCCCTCCCAAAGCTACAGGAAACTGAGGAAGGATCCCTAAAGGGTGACTGGTTCTTCTGTTAAAAGCGAACAAAGTCTGGGTAACCGACACAAGTTGAGGATAACCCAAAGATTGCTAAGCAATAGAGGACAAAATACTAACGGACAAACCTTCGTCTATCAGTGTCCGAGGAACAACCTGACCCCAAACATGTACTGTAATCTTGAAAGGAATGTGAGAGGGAAGACGAGGTCCAGTTAGCACACCCCAATAAAAAAGGATGGCCTCATTACTTAGAGGGGGTTTCGTGGGAGAAGGAGGAATGCCCCCCAACACGGTAGATTCTGTATCAACGAGAAAAACATGGGCATAATCGGGTTTACTCTCTAGCGGGAGAGTAGGATTGATTGATAATGACATCAAATCGACCACTTGGGTTTCATTCTCCAAGGGGAGAATGGGGTTGACAAGTGGAAATCGATCAACCACTTGGGTTGCACTCTCTAATGGGAGAGCGGGATCGACTGAAGATGGGTTCAAATCAATGACTTTTTCAACTGGTTTAACTAAGGATGTGACCAGTCTGACGATATGATCAACTGGACTGATCAATGAAGGGACCAGAGCAACCACTTTGGCACTTGTCAAAGGAGGAGTGTGATTGACCACGTTGGCACTCTTCAAATGAGGGTGGGACTGACCAATGACGGGATTGGATCAGTCACTTGGGTTGCACTTTTTAGATGAAAAGTGGGGTTGATCGATGACAGAACTGGATCAACTACTTTGGTTAGTGGTTCAACCGAGGATGAAACTAGATTGACCACCTGATCAACCAGACTGACCGGGGATGGAACCAGATTGACCATTCCATCAACTAACGATGGGTTGGGGGAAATCTTATGATAACCAGTTGGAAGTCGAATCTTTTCCAAAAGAGAAGAAGCCTCGTCCATACGAGGACAAAGGTGAGAATAATGATCACCTTCGCATAACATACAAGGAAATTTGACAGTTATCTTCTTCTTACCAACCTTAACATCACTAGTTGATGGGGTGTCACCGACATGTCTAGCAGAGGCCGATGATGTGGAGGACCACATTTCTAACACCTTGGGAAGATCGGGGCAATCCCTCGGAAAATGGTCACCCTTACAAAGACTGCAAGGGAATTTGGGTTTCAGATTCTTCATTTTAATATTGTCGACCTCATCAACACTCCCAGTATGATCAACAATAGCTAGTTGCTTGGATCCAACATCTGATGTATTTGGAGGCTTGGTCCCTTTTTGGTTCTTCTTCTTCTTCTGATCAACTTGGCTACTTGCTTTAGTGATTTCAGTAGGCGAAGAAGGAGAAATGGAAGGAGACCTGATGGACGAAGAAGGAGAAAGGTTGACATGAGGTTGATGTGTGGGTGGTGTGCTTACATCTAAAGCACATGCATTCGATATCACCAGAGTGAAAAAAAACCATATCGGTAACCCAATTGTGAGACCTGGAAGGCTCAAAGTAGCGATGTAAGGAGGACCAACGTTTCCGTAAGAAGAAAAAACAAAGGTTTTCCCTGGAAAAGGGGTTCCTTCATTGGTGATTCTGGGAACTGACGCCATAAAAAATAAATATCCAACCTAGATTCTGCTAGGGAGAACAAACAACACACACTAAAAATCCAGTAAGCAAACAAGCAAACAAAACCTTCTCACAATGAGCACACTAGTTGGTGATGAAATCCAACATCGCGAGAACAAAGTAAGAAGGGGCTGAGATAGAGCGGGTGGAAAAGTTACGTTGATGATCTGCTTAATAGACCTCCCACACATAAAAGTGGGTATACCCTCCAAGGATCCCGAGTGAGTTTGGACAACGTCGATTCCAGGTACCGTGAAGACTTGCCCCTCCACAGTCACCTTGTGTAAAGACCCTAAAGAGATAGGCCACTAAGATTACCAACTACAACAATGATGCATGGGGAAACAATCGATAGTCCGATCCATGCACAAGGGTAGGGTATCTGGCCCGAAGTCAACTTGAAAGGATTCCACTCATCATTGTGGGTATACCTTCAAGTGACCCCCTTAATATGCGCAATCTCTACACCAAGACCAACAAAGCAGGGTGAGTAACTCTGCCAGTCTTAATGCGACCTCAGGTTTGACCCTTGTGTGAGAAGGGCTTCCCAGGACAAAATGTAGCAATTGGATTTCATCGCTCCCTAACACAATATTCTATGTTTGTTTGCAGCTTTGGAAAGTTATCTTTCACACCTATTACAAATCCCTACAACTAATCTAATGTAGGTTTGCTACCAAAAAATATAAAAATGTCTAATCAATTTTTAGTTTAGCGCTTGATTTTTAAGGTTGTTGTTACTCAAAAGGAAAATGGTGTGGACAATATGGTGTTTTGACCAACTCGAAAGTTATGCAAAGAGATGAATATGAAATATTTTCATTTCGATGAAAGCTATGCTACGAGAAGGAGAAAACATTCATCATTACAGATGCACAATGTCCCAAAAAAGCCAAAACCATGCAATTCCGCTACTTCAAATGCAAGATAGTTTCATTACCCAAAAGCGAAAATGCATTTATCTTCTTTGTTTGATTATGACGTATACATAAATTAAATACAAAACCTTCAATTCTCCACTACTTTCAATCAGGAGAAAGAGTCCTATGCAGATGCAAAAGACACAAAACAAAAGGGCTACAAACAAAGCATGCATTCAAGGCAGTGAGGTATGGAAGAAAACAAGTAGAAAATTTTTCTAACAAGAAGGAACACCATCAAGGATTCTACAACCAATCAAGAATTCAAGGAATACAATAAAATGCAGAGAAGAATCCAAGAAATGATAGGGAGAAAGAGAAATCACTCAAAACTATCATGTAAAAAAAGCAGCTAGAAAAGACAATTTCACATTTCTGAAAAAGATTTCAAGATCCAATCAAGAAAATAGAGAGTGATAATCATAAAACAGCATCAAAAACAAATCCAAACAACTTCGTAAACCACCCACAAACTCTGGGTAAAGATCTCTTCAAAACAGGCTGCAAAACACTGAGCAGAAGAAGGCAAAAACTCTCCAAAAAGAGACTAGCGCTCCCTAACACAAGGGTAAAGAGTGTTGCAACGCTTCCTGAAACACTGTAGGGGAGTGTTGGTGCTTTGTTATGGCCTAGAGGGGAGCATTGGTCCAACCAAAAACTCATAAAAGAGCCAAAAACCATGCAAAAACTCACCTAGAATGCATGAAAATTGGTGAAATTGCTAGTGAAGGTAGGAGAAGGCAAATGGATGATGAACAACCAGTAAAATTGATCTAAAAGGTGGTAAAAGGGTAGGAACAAACCAAGGAAAGAAAAATAGGAGTTCCTTCCCCAGTGGAGTCACCAATTTCTATTACAGGAGAATCCCCTCGCAGACAAGTGGATTTCGTCTTGGATATTAGACCCCTATAACCAAGACAAAAAGGTGCAAATGTTGAACACTAACATTCCTTCTAATGAAGCTAATATAGTTGAGGAATAAGAAGAAAGGAATATAAATACCTTTAATAACGTTTGTCCTTGCTCGATCTAGGTTGATCTTGATCTCCAAGTTCTTCAGAAAGTCCTGCAATCGAAGGAACAACAACGACAAAACACACTTCCCATTCCTACCATGATTAACTTCGAAATAGATCTATCAAAAAGAACAAATTCATGAAACATGCACAAATTTGAAGAAAACAGGCCAAGAATATATATATATATATATATATTAATGAAAACAAATCAAAGTGCTTACAACCATAGATGTAGATGCAACAGCTTCACCAAGCTCTCTTTGTCCAGCCCCTTGCTCAAATAATCCACCATCGAAATGAATATGATTTAGTGCTTATCTCCCTTATGAGATCATAAGTTTGATGCCTCTAAACTGCCATGTCCCTTTCACCATGAGAAGGCCTCCTTATATAATCTTGGAGAGACCCAACCACCTTAGAGATTCTTGGGATAGGTTGAGGATCCTTCTCCATCAATTGTGGATCCTCCCTAAGATGTAGCCTTGACCTCAGATTTGAATCCAACCAACTCCAGATATGAGGGGGATTTATCCCTGATTTTCCTCAACAACCCAAAATTTGTTGAAACAGGCTAGCGCTCCCCCAAAAGGGTGCACAGAGCGTTGCAACACTCCCCCAAAGAAGGCCAGGGAGCACTGACACTCCCTGATAGTGGGTAGGGGAGCGTTGCCCTCCAAAATCCATTTTTGAGTGGTCTATTCCATGGTAAAGGTTTTGTACTCTTAATCAAATGTTTTCTCCTTCTTAAACCAGTCTTTGAAGGTGTCTTAAGTGTCCCTGTGATGTCATTAGAGACATGACATAGGCAAGATGACAGTATGATGTTTGCGACACTTGCGGCCAAAATGTGACACTTGCGACACTACTCATGACGACAATAGGTCATCATTGAAGTGAGTGATTTTTGATGTGTAACACTATTTCATTTGTTTATACTAACCTTTCCTGAGGGAATGGAAGACATTCCTCTCAATCTACCATTCAAAACCAATATTTCATGACTCCTCATAACAGAGTCGGCCATGCATCCACGGTATTCATTCAATCTTGGCAAGTGTAGTTCTTGCCTTACATATCGCTCATCAAGGCAACCATTTTGTGCCTTTGGTATACATATATTATTACATCATACATGTGCGTCACTTGCTAATCAATATCATTCATACCTAGTTGGTATTAATATCAAGCTTTATATCAAGAAGCTTCACAATGCATTAATTCCATACACTCAATCCTCAACACACCTAGCCCAAACATACATCATGTAAGCTCATTGCTTGCACCTTTTCCATGTCATACATGCACATGGACATATCAGACTTCCAGATCCTTCTCCCAAGGATATTACTGCCATTCTCAAGACAAGTTCCATAAAGATACTTAACACTGAGCTTCCCTCTCATTTGGGAGCTTACAATCATTCACATGTTATCCACATGGGCAATTTAACATACATAATCATAACTATGTCCCTCTTTCCATATTACAACAACCAACAAGAAATTATTCTTGCCTCTAGTGTTATAATATGACTCAACAACCCAAAAATATTATCTAGGAAAATCCAACTGTTCCCCAAGGCAATAAGACAACTTATCAAGCTTCTCTATCATGCCTCAAACCATTCTTGGTCAACAGATTTCTACAAGGGAATCTTTTCCTAAACTCCCTCTTAAAGCTATCCGAGTATATCAAGCTATTTGCATATGGTTATCATCCACCTCTGGATGTCAATCTAACCCATTGAGCTTCTAGAACTGCCCCAACACTTCCTTTACCACATTCATGATTAACATTTAATCAACCATTTTACCTCATCTATAATAAATTTTAATGTCTAACAACATTTGGACTATTCCCTTAAAGCCCAGATACAATTTCGAGTTATGTTACTTACTAGGTATTCTAGTTCATAACTTCAGAGTATCTTTAGGTCATAATCAGTCTTAACCATTACACCTAGAATTCTTCCTTCTGTTTAGCAATAGTCAGTGACGGAGGCCACTCTCCTCCTCCCACATAATTCTGACATATTAGTTTCCTATCCAACAAGCAAGGGAGGCTGTTGTGATTTCTCACTCAATCACTCTATATTTCTACAGTTTCGTTTATCAGCTTGATTAGAAAAACCCTGCCTAGTAATTCCTATTCCCAGAAACAAAAAAACCGTTTCTCAGTTCCCTTCGAAACCCGAGAGTTGTGCATGCTCTCCCTTTTCAAAGAATGATCACCAGACTCATTCCTTTGATCGTGAGGGATTATACCCATATACAAGGTTTAATCCTTCATTAAAGTAATATTTATTACTGCTACGGATCCTTTCAATTCATTCACATCCAAGTCTCGCCATTAGTACCCATCACCATAATCCCACTCCTGTAGGATCGACTATCATTTCCCAAAGAAATGATAGGCTTCGTTTGCCATAGACTAGCATGATTCAATCTTATTAGGTAAAATCCCTACTGAATTTTAATCTACATCCTTCAATGAACATGTGTAGATAACTTCCATATGACAATGGTACTCTCAGTAGGCTCATGTTAGCCCAACATTTCGACTGTTCTCCGACCTATCCAGGCTTGTGTCCGAATCATGCTCTGCTAGATGGGGTAGGGTAGTATGCCCTCTCCCTTAAAGGTTTTTTTTTCTAATAATATTTTTATGTGACTCGTGCATGAGCCCAAGTAGGACAAGTGTTGTTGCCATGCTTTGATACCAATTTGTAACACATTGACCCCTAAATACTCTTTTAAGGGGTGGGGCATCATAATTTCATTTTTCATTAAATTAATCAAACGCTCATTCCGGGGTCTCTATCACGTTCTTCTCATCTAGAGGTTTCCAGCCACTATCTTCACACTCAAAACTGTTGAGATTCAACAAGAAGATCCTAGTGAAAATTATGCACCTACACTAGGATGGAGCCTCAGGCTATTTTTAGGTGGAAGTCTATTTTTAGATGATGAGCAAATTATATTTATAGATGTATGTCGACTATTATTATCCCTTAATAATAGTTGGACAATAAATATTAATCTATTCTCAATCAACACTTGGAAATAGTTAACCGAAGTGGCAAATTAGTTAGCTATAGGAAATTCGAGTTCAAAGGTTGACTAGTGGGACATGCAAGTCGAATTAGTTGTATCTGAGTGATTCGAAGTTGTAACAGAGTTGGATGTGTAGTTATGTGATTTGTAAAGTAGTTTAACTCAGTTAAGTGAGTTAAGCTCAGTTGTACTAGTTGCAACTGAACTTACACTAGCGAGAGATCAGTGAATTAATTAGTAATTAATTCACAATTAGTGATCTCACATGCAACTGAAGATTTTCCACTGTTAACTACATGCATGTCAGATCCAGTGGAGACCCAGTTGAGATAACATGTGAAAGGGACAGTTTTACTATTAGTTTTGACATTAGTGAGTGCACTCATGTAACCACAAACACAGTGGATGTGCCCATGAGGAATGCCCAGCCTAGGCAAGAGGGATTCATTCATTGCATGGATTTCCATTATCAGGGATTGCGTAGAGGAGGCAGGCTGTCTAGAGGCAGTAAATTGGCACATGCATTTGCTATTTTTTGTATGACAGTGTGAGATGATTGTATATTGTACTACGAGCTCTTGGATTAGAGTTTTTTATAAGATTGTTTCATGATCCATGATATATACATAATATATGATAGTGGGGTTTTTAACTTTATGCTTTCTCGGTAAAACATCTGTGTTATGTGTGATTGATCTTTCTTCTTGATATTGCAATTGGCGATCGTGCTTTAAATTCCACAAGAATTTTAGTGTTACACATTCTTTTCGTCACCACTATGACCGTTAATGATGTAAACCTATATGTTGCCTTCACAGGGGTCAGTGGCCTGAATTCCTGAAGAAAGAAGAGAGAAGAACTTTTCCTGAGAGAAGAAGTTGTGTTTTCCTCTGTAAAAACCCTATTTTGGAGGATTTCCGCAGGCTTCTCTATATGCAGGGTGCGGAAATGCCTGATTTCCGTAGGTTGCACTATAGCTAGGTCGCAAAGTTTCTGCGGGCTGCATTACAGCTAGGGTGCGGCGACCTCTGCATGTGGGAAAAAACGAGCATTTTCTCGATGCTTTTAGAAGGAGAAGATTCTATGGTGAGGTGACATCCTATTGGTTTGGATCTTACTTGCTTTCACGATTTAGTGAGATCATCCTAACCTCCTCACCTTATCCTCTTCAACTTATAAAAGGAGAGGAGCTCTCATGGGGAAAGTTAGCTTGATTGAGTTGGATTGAGCTTGGAAAATTTATGTTGGCTTTGAGATTTGCTTTGTTAAGATAGATTGTGAGTATCTATCAGATACACAGTCTCAGAATCCATTGGAGCAAGAAGTGTGTGGGAAGCAAGGAACTGTTGGAAGGAACCTTATGACATCAAGGCATCCGATTGTAATCTCTCTTCCTATTATTTAATATAATATAGTGGTATGCTTCTTTCCCATAGAATTGTCTGTATTTTATTGCATAATTCCTTGATCATATGCATAGGTTGTTATTGAATATACTATTGTTGCGTTCACTTTGGTTGGTTTGTGTTTCATTGCAGGATCAATATCACAAGAGCACCAGAGCGAAGTAGGGACAACAAAGATATGAGGAAGCGATATTCAAAGGTATGTTACTCATCCTTTCTTTGATGATAGATTCGATGATTAGAGCCTAGGGAAAGCGCCATGTTCTGTCTCTTATTGTTCTAGATCTAGGTTGATCTAGGGAGATTAGTTTATGTTTTCATTTACCGATTTATCCAACAACAAAATTGGCGACTCCATTGGGGAACATAATGTTTTCCTAGTTTTCCTTGTTTTCTTGCTTTCTTGCTTTCTTGCTTTGATTACTTGGTTTCTATTTTCTGAGTCACTGGGAGATCCAACTTGACTCTTTGACTGTTAAACCACACTAGAAAAACCTTCTTACTTTTTATTTTTTCATTTTTAATTTGATTTCCACACCTTGCCTTGAGGGACAGTGCGACGACTTCAGATTTTCGCACCCTACTTGTTTAGACCAGTGTGGAAACTCCACACCATACCCATATCTGGCTTGCGGTGATCAAGGATTTACACACTATGTTAGGCTTCTAGCCTGCGATGATTGTAAAAAAATTGTTTTTTGGTGGGTTTCCCTGCCGAGATCTGTGCCATGGTTCTGGGGTGATTTGTTGTGTCTGATTACAGTTTGCTTGACAAAATTTGAATCTTCTTTCAACCATATTTGGCTTATTTTTTCTTTGTTGGCTTGAAAGATTTGGTCTCTTGATTTGAGTGTCTTTCAATTACAAAGCATCGTTTTTCATTAGAATTGTTTAGTGAAAGAATACTTCTTTTTCTAAATAAATCGTGTTAAAAGAGAAACTTAGTTTGGGTTGTTTTTGTTTTGAGGTTATTTGCTATTGGTTTTAGTGTCTCTTTGAAACAAAAAGTTGCAATTTCTTGATTTATATTAGATTGGGGGCATCCTTGCATTTGAAGTAGTGAAATTGCATGATTCTTGGCATTTTTTGGTCTTAAATTCTGAATTTTTTTCCCCTTCATGGCTGAGGGGGGGGGCATAAATCGTGTATTGGTGTACAGTCTCTTTGTATCATTTCTTGAATATATTGATATTTATGAGTTTTAAAATTTTGGGACATTGTGCATATGGGAATGATAAATGTTTTCTCCTTCTTGGTAGCATAGCTTTCATCGAAATGAAAAGATTGCATCTTCATCTCTTTGCATAAATTTCGAGTCGGTCAAAACACCATATTCTCCACGCCATTTTCCTTTTGAGTAACAACAACGATAAAATAAAGCGCTTATAAAAATTGATTAGACATTTTTATTTTCTGGTAGCAAACCTACATTAGATTAGTTGTAGGGCTTTGGAATAGGTGTGAAAGATAACTTTCCAAAGTTGCAAACAAACATAGAATCTTATGTTAGGGAGCGGTGAAATCCACTTATTACATTTTGTCCTGGGAAGCCCTTCTAACACAAGGGTCAATCACGAGGCCGCATTGAGACTGACAGAGTTACTCACCTTGCTTTGTTGGTCTTGGTGTAGATATTGCACATATTATGGGGGTCGCTTGAAGGTATACCCACAATGATGAGTGGAAGCTTTTCAAGTTGATTTCGGGCTATATACCCTGCCTTTGCGCGTGGATTGGGCTGTCGAATGTTTCCCCAGGCATCATTGTAGTGATTGGTAACCTTAGTGACCTTTCTCTTTAGGTTCTTTACACAAGGTGATTGTGGAGGGGCAAGTCTTCACGGTACCTGGAATTGACGTTGGCCAAACTCACTCGGGCTCCTTGGAGGGTATACCCACG
>SNQJ01S0024913.1:9556-27338 GCA_010110895.2 Picea sitchensis
ACAGTCACTTTACCATCTCCCTCTTCAAATTTTTTGGAGGAGCAACTTTATCAACTCAGTTTTTGATCCGGGATTTCTGTGAGATCTTTCACTACAAAAATCCTATAATGAGGATCTTTTATTGATGCTTAATCGCATGTGAACATGAGAAAAAAATCATTAAACATTACATATAAATGTGAGCAAAATCGTCATAATTAGGTGCATATGTGCAATTAAAATCTCTACTTAAACAAGTGAGAATGCAAACAAAACTCACACATATAATTTGACACCCATGTGTTAACGGAGTTCACCAGAACCTTCTGGCTACATCTTTGGATCTGCTTGGAATACGAATCGCTTTATTATCCTTCCTTTAGTAGGGTTGAAACCTTCTCACAAAATGTGGCACATGCTCCTTACAGGGCTAAAACCCAAAGCAACCTTCTCTTATACGAAGAGAACTTAAGTCTCTCAAATAAGTGACATTTCTTCAGACACCAAAAGGACTACATTCCTCACCATGCAACTCTTTCTCCAAGGGGCCTTCAATGGGCTCCTCCACAATGCTTACATAATGAGTATATATAGTTTCGCTCTCTCCATAATTCAAGGAGACAAGATCCACAATTTTAGGAGCTAATAACAACTCAAGGACAAAAATGAGATAGCATCTCAACCAACCTTAACTTCCCCTTAAGACTAGGAAACCACTTGTGATAAAATGAGGAAGAATCCCAAACCAACTCATGAGACTCCCAACTTCCTCTTAAAATTAGGAAACTAATTTGTGAGTTGGATTTTATCACTTAATTGTAATTTCCCTTTTACAAATTAAATGAAAAATACATGAGCACATTATGCTAAAAAATATTGATCATTTTTACAATATGAAGCATTAAACATTCCTTTAAAACTTTGTCATCTATCATCAATTATTATTTTAATGATCTTCTCCATGGTGTGCAAAGTAATGAATTATTGTGTGGAGATCCTCCTGGATCAATTTTATTGCAACCTTGGGTGAAGGTGGGATAATGGAGTATGTTCTAGGTCTAGGTGGATGGATTTTGAGAGGCTTCCCCCATCCTGATGACAATCCTCTGCTTGCTTTTGATTTTCTCAACCCTACCAATAGTTCAGGTGAGTAGCTTTGTTTAGTACCCAATCTCAAGCTATTCCCCTGCATCTCTCCTTAGCTTGTGTTTGGTGATTTCTTGGAGGAGTTTCCAACCCTATTGATAGTTGAGGTGAGTAGCTTTGTTAATTACCCAACCTCCACATTATCTAGTTTTAAATTGGCAGTGAAAGTGTAGTTCTTAGTGTTGGTAGAGGATTTTACAAAGAGGGTTTGAATTGGTGGATTCTAGGTAGTTTTCTTTGGAGCTTGGAATGTATGGTGAGTCATAACCATCAAGGGTGATGCCCTCTCTATGAGATTATAGACATTGATCGTGTTGTTTGAAGGCAATAAGATTTTATTATAGATAATAGAACCTCCATTTTTACTGCTACAGGAAGAATTCATGCTTAGGAATAGAATCATAGAAATGAATTAGTAGTTATAATGGAAACTATGTTGTAGCATAAGAGACAAATTGAAAACTAAGAGGTTGAGTGTAGTGTATTGCACCATTAGGTTTCAAATTTGGCTAGAGACCCTCAATCAACTACCTCCAACTTCAAAATGTCCATTGCCTCAAATGTTGAAGAAAACAATGAGGACGGGATTGCTCATCAAATGCCCAAAGAAGTGGACATGGATGGCATGGACCAGGACCCCGTCCTTCTCCTTTTGAATAAGAGGATGGTTTTAGGTGTCTTTTTTAGGCTTTATACTAGCATAATATATTGGACATCCTCTACGAAGGATAATATTGTCTTTTTTATAGTTAATTTGCAAGTTTTTAGACATTTCTTGAACTATAGATTGTGGGACATTCCTTTGTCTTTGTTTATATTATTATGTTATCCAATGAGGCTGCAACAACTTCCTCATACGAAAATTAACTATTTTCATTTAAAATAATAGTAATAATTTTAAGGTCATGGTGAAGTCAAAAACCAAATTGATGTATGAGATTCATAATGGTTATAATTTATAATAGAAAATGCTACAATTGAATCAAATAATTGTGTAATACGAATCAAGAGAGATAATTGAGGTCAAATGTATAAATATTTGAAATCTCGCCCCCCAATGCTTGAGGAACTTCTGGGCGAAAACAACCATAGAGTGGATACTCTTTGGACTATAAGAATTATTGACCTAGTCCCTCTATCTCGCCTCCAGAGATAACATAAATAGTCTCATCAACACATCCTCATGTATCACAATCAACTCAGAAATGTATTTGAAATTTTTTACAATATGTGTAATGGCTAAAGATGGATCACCATCAAACTTCAGGAAATCCTCCCACCATCCTGGTGGATATTTATTTAGATACCAATACATGGCCTCAACATTCAAATCTTTATATACTTCATGAATCTCCCATAAAGCCATCCTTCACCATGTGCAAATTTCAACATGAGATCTCAACAACAAATAGAATTTGCATACCTTATCATAGTGGAGTGGCCAAGGTGAGTTTTAGATGCCTTCACAATGGTGCTTGTCCCACCTTACAAGCACAAAGTCTTCAAAATATGTAAGAACAAGGTCTTTTTTCTTCCAATGGAGTCTCCAAGAAAAGATCTTCAGAGTTGAAAACTACTCCAACATCATCTTCTCGAAAAATGGGCTTTATCCCCGACAACGACGCCAAAAATGTTATCACACAAACTCGCACTTATAGAGATAAACTCTGAAATCTCAAGTGTGATCCGGTGTAACTGAGAGGTAGGCCACTGTCACCTCACTAATGCCTATTTCACTTCAAGCCAACTCTCCTCTAGCTCAAGGAGTTTCCATGGTTTTAAATTGAGAGGACTTAGGACTACGTAGCTCAAGATGATGTGGAGAGTGAGTCCAGGAAAAATGGTTTTTTGGTAAGATTTTAGGGTATAGAAGCAAGTGGTTGGAGGTTTGGAGGTGAGTATCTTTTCATTGGGTATATGGAGTCAATGTAACACTTAAATGGAGGCCAAGGGAAAAATAAAATTTGAAGATCTATCCAAGGATTATCCCCCCATAAGCCTAGGTCAACCTTCTAGGAAATTAAACCCTAGAGCTTATCCCCTCATAAACCCTAGGCGTCATCCTATTTCTTCAAGAGATTCTAGCACAAGATCAAGTGGAACTAGATCAAATCCTAATTTTTATCCCCTCATAAACCCTAAGTTCCAACCTCAAGATAAGACTAGTGGGATGTCCCCTCACAATCCATGACCTTAACCTTGTATGCTTAAACAAATTAAGATGGATAAACAAGGGAAGGGGATGACCACTCCCAATCCTTCCTTAGGGTTTCTAGTAAAATTATTCAAGGAAACAAGATAACATGAAACTTATCACCCCTTTGATAGAGCATTCACTTAAATACCATGAACACACATAAATGCTTGGAAAAGTCCACTTACTAGACCAAGTTGTTATGCATGAAGAAAACCATAGTTTCATGAAACACCCACCAAAACAAGTGTAATGTCCCCCAACCCAACTAAGGGACATTACGGTGTATAATACTCATAAAAAAAAAATTATGCTAATTAAATAAATTCATGTAGCTTACAACTACGGATTACATACATATTTATCTGTTGAATGTTACCATTATTTCGATGCATATACAACATACTAAAACAACATGAAATGCAACTATTAAACTCAATTTCAGCAGCATATAAATCAGTTTGATACAAAGAGTTAATGCACAACAAAATAAACTCATAATACAAACAACAACAAGATAAAACACTTATCTTTTATAACTAGTTGTGCAACCAATTGCTAGGGACAGACGTTCCACCCAACCATCGACCTATTGTTTCAAATCTCAACAACAAGTCACCCCATAGATGAGGCTAGTAATCCACAAAAGAGGGTGGTCTCTCACTGTCCACTAACAACTCATAAAATCACAACCCGCTGATATTCTCCTACAACTATCTCAATTCTCCACCAGCTCTCTTCCTCTTGACCTGCCTAACCCAAGGAATGTACCCCTTCAATGATCTCAGTTCCTTGGGCATCCCATTCATTTATCGGGTTCTCTCTGGCCGATCCAGGTGGATATTGGTGGCCACCCACCTATTCCAACTGGCTCCTCTTGTTCATTTTTGTTCATCACATTCTTCTATACTTCTTTTAATTGTGGGTTCTACACTTCTATGGATATTTGAAGCCCCACACATCCTCCAGGTTGATATTGGTGGCCTCTCTCCTAATCCAACTAGTTTATTTTGTATGTTTTCATGTCAGCACATCTTGTTGTACTTTCAGGGCCGTTTTGGGGCCCTAAACATTGTTTTTTTGGCTTGCCACATTCAAATTGTAGACGGAGTCAGTTTTGATAGTGAATGTGTAGCTCTCTGAAATACCTTTCCAACAAGATATCATGCGCCTAAAACAGAGGTCGTATGCAAAAGTTACGACCCTGGGAAGTTGAGGTACCAACTTGCACCAACTTACCCATAGGGGCCCACATAACTTTTGGCGTTTCACCTTATAGGGTTAGCTTTTTGGATGTCTAGGGTTTTGGCATTCATGAGTAATATCAAAAAGGCCTCTGGAGCCTCATTGTAATCCATCATGCTCAGATGGATGTGTGTAGCAGCCACATCTCTTCTCAGAGATAACTACCACCATTCGAGCAAGTGTTTCAGTTATGTAGTTTTATAGTTTCATCCTATTTCATTATTCAATATAAGATATTGTTCACTGGATATCTGTGTTATTCTTCATATCTCTGTGTTTATTGTATTCAGTCTGTTAATCAGTTCGTTCTGCTCCTAAATTCAGACCAGTGGTATGAGAGCGGTCTGCTCTTCATTTATTTTTCTTCGTGCATGTCCCCGACAAGATCTGGGTACAAGAAGTTGGGATTCAAACCAATCGAGCCATTGCAATATCAGTCGCATCGAGCCTGAAATAAACCCATGGGGGACGAAAAGAAAGATGATGGAGCAGAAGATCCTATTAAAATATTGCTCGAGGAAGCCCTCACGTGACAAAGGAACGCAATGATGGACAACTTCGCGCAAATCCTTCGATGAATTCCCATAGGAGAAGCATCTTCATCAAGCGACCATGCAACCCCCTTCAAGGTACATGTAAATTTTGATATTCCATTATTTGAAGGACTGATAGATGCAGATATTGTAGAAAAATGGTTGAATCTGCTCGAAGGGTATTTTTCGGTCCACAATTTTTTCGATGGGGAAAATATCACTTTTTCACTCCTCAAGGTCATTCCCCATGTTAAAGACTGGTGGGATACTTACTCTGAGAAAAGGGCTATAGAGGAATCTGCAATGTTTGTGGTGGCCCCTACATGGGATTCCTTCACAGCCGAAGCAGGGCAAAGGTGGCCCGAACCCACACAAAAAGGGACCAAGTCAAGATGGTCGCCCTCAGGACAACCAGTCCAAGCCACAACACAAGAAGGACAACGAAAAGATGAAGAAGGACATGGGAAAATGGTGTGAGTACCATAAAAGCCCTTGGCAAAACATCGAAGAATGTCGCTCCAAGAAGTCACTCATGGTCGAACTGAAGGCTTCCAAGTCAGAGGTCGATTCTGATTTTGAATCAAATCCTAAAGGAGGGAAGCGGATTATCGATGTTGAACCCAGTGCCATTGTTGCTACCACCA
The DNA here is from genome assembly GCA_010110895.2 of Picea sitchensis. Taxonomy (NCBI): domain Eukaryota; kingdom Viridiplantae; phylum Streptophyta; class Pinopsida; order Pinales; family Pinaceae; genus Picea; species Picea sitchensis. The sequence goes on from SNQJ01S0024913.1 coordinate 15,298, forward strand.
AAGTCCGACCAAGCGAACCAGAAGAACCAGAGGAAGGAGAACGCCTCTTTTACTTGCAGATGTGGGTAAAGGGAGATCCGCTTCATTTCATTGTCGATAGCGGGAGTCAGAAGAACTTGATTTCAACAGAGGTCGTCAAGCGACTAGACCTGACAATGACACTGCACCCGCAACCCTATAATATCGACTGGCTTCACCAAGGAAGAGATCTTTGTGTCAGCCAACAATGTCGTCTGCCCTACGACATCAAGCCTTTCAAAGATGAGGTACTGTGTGATATTGCTCCCCTTGACGTTTGTGATGTTCTTTTAGGACAACCATATTTGTGGAAGTGTCATGTTGTGTATGAGTCTAGACCCCGCAATGTTATTATTACTTTGGGTAGACAATTGTACAGGATACCAGAGGTAGCACCACCTACGACTATTTCCTGAATCTCTGCTAAGCAATGCAGTAAGGTAATTTCATAGACTGGGAAGTTCGTCTTCTTTGTGATCTGTGCTCATAGTAAGGAGAAGGTCGTTGCCACATCCGTGGCCTCTACACAGAGCCTCTCTTTGCAACAAAATCAAGTGGACGGGATCATGGAAGAATACAAAGACATCTTCTCCTCACCTACAAGGGTACCGACACACTCCCAAGTCAAGCATCCAATTGATCTGACCCCCGACGCACCTATACCTAATGGACCAGTCTATCATCGCTCGCTGATGGAAAATGATGGAATGAGGTGACAACTCCAAGAGCTGCTTCAAAAGGGGTACAACAGACCCAGCTGCTCCCCTTGCGGAAGCCCAATTGTACTGGTGCAAAAGAAGGATGGGACGTGGTGAATCTGCATTGATTACAGAGCCTCAAACAAAATCACAGTCAACAACTGGCACCCCATTCCCAGGATTGATGACCTTCTTGACCAACTCAAGGGGGGAAAGTTCTTTAGCAAGATTGACCTAAAGTCTGGCTACCACCAGGTTCCCATCGAACCAACTGATGTATGGAAAACAACCTTCAAATCTAAAGAAGGTCTCTTCGAATGGTTAGTCATTCCCTTTGGCTTAACAATTGCACCAACCACTTTCATGAGGTTGATGGATGATGTATTGCGACCCTTCACCAACTCCTTTGTGGTGGTATATTTGGATGAAATCCTCATCTTCAACAGAACGTGGGAGGAGCACATGTGGCATATTCAACAGGTTTTGAGCACTCTACGATAGCACAAGCTATATGCCAACTTGGAAAAATGCTCTTTTGGCATGAACATGGTCCAATACTTGGGCTACATTGTTGATGAGCATGGGGTACATGTTGATCCAGCTAAGATCCAAGTCGTATGTGATTGGCCAGCCCCGACCACATTGACCGAGCTTTGGAGCTTCTTGGGACTAGCCAACTTCTACTGGCAGTTCATGTTGGGAGTCTCCCATATTGCATGGGCCCTCAGCCAGGTGACCAAGGGAGGTGGTAGGGACAAGATCGTGTGGAGGAAGGAACATCAATGAGCATTCGATGATCTGAAGCATCGCTTGTGCTCAGCTCCAGTACTCTCCTTGCTCGATCTGCAACAACCGTTTGAGATTGAGACTGATGCATTTGACTATGTTGTGAGCGCAATTCTCACTCAGCATGGGCATCTGGTGGCATACCATAGTGAGACACTCTCTGATACTGTCTGGAAATACCCCATCTATTACAAGGAAATGTATTCCATTGTACAAGCCTGTTGTCAATGGAAACATTACATTTTGGGAAAGGAGACGATCATACACATTGATCACAAGCCTCTGCAGTTCATACAGACACAGGGGAAATTGCAGAACGACCGCCATAAGAAGTGGTCCACCTACCTGCAACAGTTCCATATCAACATCAAGTATAAGACATGTATCTCAAATCATGTCATTGACTGCCTCAGTCGACCTCCTGTGGCTGCACTCACCACTGTGCTCCATTCTTGTGGACATGAAGCATCTGAGTGGCCCCAACTTTATCAGCAAGATCCAGACTTCACCACCACCTATCAGCTCGTGGGTACAAGTGCGACTGTCACTGATTTTCACATTTAGAATGAACTCCTATGCCACCCGGGCCATCTCTGTGTTCCTACAAGCGATCGTGCAAATCTGATTTGGGAATCCCACTACGATTGGGTGGCAGGACATTTTGACGTGGAGAAAATTGTGGTCATTCTTCAGAAAAAAAATTATTGGCCAAAACTTCGACAGGACGTCAACAAGTATATCAAATCTTGCACTGCTTGTGCCATTTCCAAGACAACCATCAAGAAGCAAGGCTTATACACCCCTCTTCCTATTCCCGAGAAGCCTTGGTAATCCATCTCAATGGATTACATGTCTGGCCTGTTGTCCACCAAGCATGAAAATGACTGCATTTTTGTGGTCATTGATCAATTTTCGAAGATGGCCATCCTCACAGCCTGCAAGAAGAATATCACAGTGACAGATATTGCCAATCTCTTCTTCGAACGAGTCTAGGTCCACTTTGGGATACCACAGACCATCATCTCTGACCAGGACAACAGGTTCTTCAACACATTTTGATCGAGTCTCTGGTCACTATTGCACACCGAGCTCACAAAATCCACTGCTTTCCACCCCCAAACCGACGACCAAACAGAGGTCATCAATCAGATGATTGTGCACATCATGCGCATGTACAATTCTAAGAATCCACGTACATGGGACAAGAGTCTCCCCTATGTTCAACACAGTTACAACATGGCTCTCCATAGCTCCACCAGCCATAGCCCATTTCAGGTAGGTATGGGATTCCAACCCTTTGGACCTATTGATGGTGCACTTCCTCTTGCCACCGAACATACATACTCTTCCCCTGATCAGTCTATGATCAACAAAGCCACCAGATTCATTGAGCGGATTCAACACATTCGCCAACAGGTCCAAGAGATTTTTCATAAATCCAATGCTAAGTACAAGCAACGCCATGATCAACATAGGGTACCACACCGGTTTCAGGTTGGCGACAAAGTTTGGTTATATTTGCAAAAGGAGTGTCTCACGGGGCCCCATCGGAAGCTTCACCCACTTCGCTATGGGCCTTACACTATCACCAAGATTGTGGGTAGCAATGCTTTTGAGCTCAACACTCCACCCTTCCTTGGCCTGCATCCAATGTTCATTGTGGACCTCCTTCGGCCATATTTTCCACCATTATTGGACACCTCAAATATTGTAGAACATTTGAAACCAATAGAGCTCAACTGTGACTGCAGGGAACAAGCATCCACTGATCAGATAGTGGACCCACATGTCAAGGGAACTCGCTAGCAGAGGATCCAACTTTATTGGGTTGTCAAGGAAGGGAAACTCCTACACCAAGGCAAGTGGCTAACCCGGGGCCAAATCCAACAGAAGTTTCCTCACCTGATGGGGGAACTCAACACAATGGAGACCATTTCTTCCTAAGGGGGGAGGATTGATCCAGGTGGATATTGGTGGCCACCCACCTATTCCAACTGGCTTCTCTTGTCCATTTTTGTTCAACACGTTCTTCTGTACTTCTTTGTAATTATGGGTTCTACACTTCTAGGGCTGTCTAAATCCCTACACATCCTCCAGGTGGATACTAGTGGCCTCTCATCTAATCCAACTGGCTTATTTTGTATGTTTTCATGTCAACACATCTTGTTGTACTTCCAGGGTCGTTTTGGGGCCTAAACATTGTTTCTTTGGCTAACCACATTCAAAATGTAGATGGAGTCATATTTTGACAGCGAAATGTGTATCTCTCTGAAAGACCTTTCCAACGAGCTATCATGCACCTAAAACGGAGGTCGTATGCAAAAGTTACGACCCTGGGAAGTTGAGGTACCAACTTACACCAACTTACCCATAGGGGCCCACATGACTTTTGGTGTTTCACCTTCTAGGGTTATCTTTTTGGATGTCTAGGGTTTTGGCATTCATGAGTAATATCAAAAAGTCCTCTGGAGCCTCATTGTAATCCATTATTCTCATACAGATGCGCATAGCAGCCACATCTCTTCTCAGAGATAGCTACCACCATTCGAGCAAGTGTTTCAGTTTTGCAGTTTTACAGTTTCAGCCTATTTCATTATTCAATAGAAGATTTTGTTCACTGGATATCTGTGTTATTCTTCATATCTCTGTGTTTATTATATTTAGTCTGTTAATCAGTTCGTTCCGCTCCTAAATCTGGATCATTGACACATGTGACCAATAATCTCTCAGCTGAGAACTCAATGGAACTTGCTGCTAGGAAAAACTACCACCAAACAACAACAAACACTTGTTGATTTAGTGAAACTCACATACGAGTTCACTCTTTAGGTATGACAACCTGGCTATTCAATCTCTAGCTCCAAATACGCTCCAACATACTCTAGAAATCGCCCTCCATGGATGCACGAGCTCCAAGCTCTCTTTCTTGCTCTCTACCTGTTGTTCATGCACAAAAACTGAATGTGTAAAAACTGTTGTAGCTACTCGTACAAATTTCCTCTCCTTCTGATTGCTTGCTTGACTCACACACTTCCCCAAGCTGATTGTACTCAACCCCCGTGTGCCCAATAACTCTGAGATGTGACCACTCACACCCACCCTCTTACATGTATTCAATGATTGGATTTGGGAACACTCAATCAGAAATTAGAAGGTTCATATACCAATAGCAAATTTAGGAAAATGGGTTGAATTATTATACATGGGTAATTCCCCCCTTGGAGCCCTCTTGGCCATTATCCTAGATCCTCCCCTCTCTTGTGAATTAATTCATCCCCCATCTATGTCTATGTCCCCTTAGCAATTGGCATCACGTTTTATTATTAAAACATAGAAATACAATTCACATATTACATTGCTTGGTCGTAACCACATATTATATCTACATTAAGCATTAATTAAACTAGGTATTATAGTGGGGATGTTACATTCCCCCTCCCCTACAATTGTGTGTCGTCCTCGATGCATACCCCGTGGATATACACATATGGAAATTTACATCACAATACTTAGAAAATAATTCTACAATTTCACAACTCCAACAACAATTCCAACCATAATCTCTCATTCCTCTCAACTCATTGACCCAAGGAATGCACCATTCGTTTATCAGAGCTAACCCAAGGGATGTACCATCTGTTTAGAAAGGATAACCCAAGGAATGAACCATTTTTTTATCAAGGCCCCTAGTGTGGTTGGCTAGGACTCTGAGATGTGGTTCTGAAACTCTAGCTACTCAAAATGGAGTCTTGCATTCTGCTTTCTTCAAAATTGACAAAAAATTGTGGGTATTCTTCTCGCATGTTTTCTTCATGCTCCCATGTAGCATCTTCAGGATCGTAGTAGGTCCATTGAACCGTTACCAACCCTATCGATTTGTTTCTTAGCACTTTGACTTTCTGGTCCATGATGTGTACTGGTTCCACCCGAAAATCCCCTTCGTGCTCCACCCAGATCACATTCCAATCAATTATATGGTTAGGGTCAGGAACATATTTCTTTAATAATGAAACATGAAATACATTATGCACTCTCATGGATAAAGGCAATGCTAGCATGTATGCAATTGGCCCTATATTTTCTAATACTTCAAAAGGCCCACAATATCTTGTTTCCAACTTCGGTAAACTTCCTAATCTTAGCGAACTTCTTTTCGCCTTCACTTTTAAGAACACATGTTCGCCCACTTTGAAATCTCTAAACACTCTATTTTTTTCTACACAACTTTTCTTCCTATCCTGGGTAGCCTTTAAATTATGTTTGATCTTTTCCATCTTCTCTCCATTTCCTTTAACAAATCTACCCCAACAACTGCTCCATCTATTGAATTATCCTAACTTACTGGCATGTTACACTTCCTACCATACAATGCTTCAAATGGACTCATTTTTAATGAGGCGTGATACCCATTATTGTATGAAAATTCAACTAAATGAACAAAAGCTTCCCACTTTGATGGTTGATCCATCACATACATTCTAAGCATATCCTCAATTATCCTGTTAGTTCTTTCTATTTTTCGATCTGACTCTAGGTGATATGGTGTACTGAGGTTTAGATTTGTTCCAAGCCCCTTGAACAATCCCTTCGAAAAATTGGAAGTAAACTTTGGATCTCTATCTGAAACTATTTCCTTAGGTAGTCCATCTAGTCTAGCAACTTCTTTCGTATAGATCTTTGCAATATTTATTGCCTTGTGTGTTGTCTTCACTGGAATAAAATGTGTTTCCTTAGTTAATTTATCCACCACCACCATGATGGAATCATGTTGCTTCATTGTTTTGGGCAACTTACTAATAAAATCCATTGTGACTACTTCCCACTTCCACTCTGGATTGGGTAATGGTTGTAATAACCTTGTTAGATGCCTATGTTCAGTCTTCACCTTCTGACACTCTAGACATCTGGGTATGTAATTAGCCACTTCTTTCTTCATTCCTGGCCAAAAATATTGGCTTCTTACAAATGCAATTGTCTTCTGATAACCTAGGTGCCCAACATATGGCACATTTATATGCATTTCCTTCAGAAATTCATTTTTTATCCCATTGGAATTCAAAACATACACTTTACCTTTGTATATGAGAATTCCATTTTCCTTCAACTCATAATAATTAATTTTTTGTTGAAAATTACCTTGCTGTAATGTTTCTTTTATTTTCAAACATTGTTGATCTGAATTTGTTGTTGCAATGATTTGATCTTTCATATCATTCAATGGCTACAACATGCACTTCATGAGCTCTCATGATGAGTGCATCAACCACTTGATTTTCCTTTCCCTTTATATGCTTAATTTCAAAGTCATACTCACTTAGAAACTCCAACCGTCTAGTTTGTCTAGCATTTAATGTTGGTTGTCCAAACAAATGCTTTAGACCACAATGGTATGTCCTTAGCTTGAATTTCTTCCCCATAAGGTAATGTCTCCACATTTGTATTACATGTATAATTGCTGCTAATTCCAAGTCATGGGTAGCATAATTCCTTTCATGCTCCTTTAATTTTTTGGACTCATAGCATACCACATGATCCTTTTGACTAAGAACTCCATCGAGCCCTTCCTTGCATGCATCAGTGCACACAACAAAATTTTCATCCGGATCTGCAATCTTCAAGATTGGTGCAGTTGTCAATATTTCCTTCAACTGCTGAAAGCTTTCTTCACACTTTGAAGTCCATGCAAACTTCACTCCCTTCTTTTGCAAGGAATTGATTGGACTTGCAATATTTGAGAATCCCTTTATGAATCTTCAGTAATAACCTGCAAGACCCACAAATGATCTGACTTTTGTCACATTCTTTGGTGTTGGCCATCCTCTAATGACCTTTATCTTCTTAGGATCAACTTCTATCCCTTTTGTTGAAATGATGTGCCCCAAGTAGTGAATATTTTTTTAATAAAAGATGCACTTACTTAGCTTAGCATACAATTTATGCTCTCTTAAAACTTGCAACACCATTCTCAAATGTTCCCCATGTTCCTCTTATGACTTAGAGTACATGAGTATATCATTTAGGAACACAATTACAAACTTGTAAGGTACTCCCTGAACACCCCATTCATTAGACACATAAAAAAAACCCGGGGCATTTGATAGTCCAAATGGAACTACCATGAATTCATAATGCATGTATCTTGTCTGGATTGTTGTCTTGTTGATGTCTTCTTCTTTTATCCTTACTCAATGATAAACTGATCTCAAGTCAATATTTGAAAATATTCTTGCACCTTTCAGTTGATCAAATAAGTCTTCAATTCTTGGCAAAGGATATTTTCTCTTTATGGTGACCTTATTTAGTTGTCTGAAATCAATACACAACCTTAAGGTTCCATCTTTCTTCTTAACAAAAGGAACCAAAGCTCCCCAAGGTGACATACTTGGGTGTATGTACCCCTTCTTTAACAATACTTCACGCTGCATCTGCAACTCTTTCATCTCTTGTGTGCCCATTCTATAAGGTGTCTTGGACACTGGGGTAGCTCTTGACACCAAATCAATAGAGAAATGAATGTTTTTTTCGGTGGCAGTCCGAATATTTCTCTAAAAGCATCATCAAAATCCCTCAAGACCAGATGGTCTTCAATGCTTGCTACTTTATCTATGGATGCCTCCTCCATATGGGCTGCAAAAGCTTGACATCCCTTCCTAAAACTGTTTTTCAACTGCATAGCTAAAATCTCTCTAACAACTATAGATACTGGATTGTCTTGAACCTTGGCTTGCTTCCCTTGTTCATCAAGACATGTGATTGTTTTATTATAACAATCTAGGACAAAATGGTGTTTATTAAACCAATCCATGCCAATTAGATAATCATATGAACCCAATGGTACGATGTTTACATCTACCTTTGTACTGAGCCCATTCATGTCTATCGAACAATCTTTAACCAACTAATTTATTTTCCTCTTAGCCCATGTGGTTAACTAAACTAACCAAGATTACTTATGCTTGCTCCTTTACAAGTGAAATGTTTCAACAATGTTAGAATTTATGTAACTATTGCTAGCTCCAGAATCAATTAAAATTGATATGGGTTAGTTATCAATCTTATCTTCCACTTCAATCATGGGGGATTGATATTCAACTTGCTTGTTGTCCAATTCTGCATAAATCATTGGCATGCTCCCACCCATGTCTTCCATTGTTTCAACCTCTTGAATGTTGTGGACAATCATCATTCTTTCTCCTTTGTTAGGGCAGTCCCTATATAAGTGATTTCTCTCATATCCCTAACATTATACAGGTTGTTGCCTTGGCCTTTTCCCAAATGAATCTGTAGTCTTGTGCTCATTTTGGGTTGATTTGTTTGGGAGTTGTTCTTGAAAAAGGGTGGCTTAAAACCTTTCTACCTTTTATCATTTTTCCCTTTCATCTTGTCATTCCAAGCCTTTTGGAAAATTGACCTTCCTTTGCTCTGCTCTCCTTATGGCTTCCTCCAAATTCTCGGGGTTATCATGATGAATCTTATCACTATAGAAGGAAGGTAACCCACTTAGAAACCTTTGTATTTTGAATTTTTCATACTTTATGAAGTCAACATACTTCAACAATTCAAAGAACCTCTTATGACACTCCTCCATTGCCATGCTTCCCAACTTGAATTCAAAGAACTCTTTCATCTTTCTTTCATAGTAATACTCGAACAAATATTTATCTTCGAAATATCCTTTGAACTGCCTCCATTAGATCCTCTTATCATCAAGGTGTTATCTTTTTAGCTTGGGAGATACTCCACATGTTTTGTCTTGTATGTGGATGTTACCTTATATTTACACTACCAATCACTTAACTTTGTAATGAGTTTTTATAAAGTTTTTTTAAGTGGTTCTTTTATTAAAGTGACTTTTTTAATAAAGTGTACCTTCTAATTTTAAAGTGACTTTATTTCATAAAACACTTATGTAATAAAGTGAAATCACTTTAATATTTCAAGTGATTCATTTTGGAGGGAATGGATCATGACCCTTGATCTTGAAAAAGGAAAGATCTAATCTTGGCCTTTGGATTTAGGGTTGGGGAAGGTGAAAAGACACTTTGGAGGGAAAATGTCGTTTTTTAGATTATAAAAGAATGCATTTAGTAGTGTGCAAGACACATTGAGAAACAAAAGGAGTTGAGTGAGAGAGATTTTTTGAGTAAGCTTGAGAGAGGAAAGTGAGCAGCTTGGAGGGGACATTTCCCAAGGAGAAGGAGGGAACAAATCCCACGACGATTTTCTGTGTAGTGTTGTTCCAATTTTCTGTGCAGGGCCATACTTTACGGATCCGTACAGTCCGTACAGCATGAAGGAGGGCACGGTTTTTGAGGCACCTTTTGGCACGAAAATCGAGGTAGATTTTTGGGTTTTTCTTGTTGTTGTTGGGCCGTACTGTGCAGGTCGTACAACACTCTGTTGGGCAGGGTTTTCAAGGCACATATTTGGAGGAGGCCGTACAACTATACGAACTTGGGCACGTTTTCCAAGGCATAATTTTTGGGACTGTTTTTTGTGTATGTGAGGCATTTTCCTTGGCTGGAAATGTGTATTTGTTGTTGTACTGTACTTTCTTGAAAGTTGAATAATATATATCTCTCTCTCTAGTTGGGTTTCCCCGCATTGGGGTTTTCCCTGGCTTTTGCCTAAATTTCTGAGTTTTATGGGTTGTTGTCCATTGTGTTTATTTCCGCTGCATATTTACTTAGCAATGTGTATTTATGCTTATGGTAATTTCTGAATGTGGGTTTGAGGCATTTCAGAAGTTTATGAAGACAATTATCTCTAGGTTGCTAAGTGTTTGACAAAATAGTAGCTTGCTGATTTTTGTCATTAAAAATTCTACATGGTATTAGAGCTTTGTCTCTGAGTGACAATGGGCAGTGTGATTTTTGGGCAAAACGGTGTGATTGTTTTCCTTGAGTTGTGATAGGGAATATGGCTGCAAGCATTAGATATGATAATCGATTGGATGACATTTCCAACTATTTGCAGTGGAAGGTCTAATTGTCAGTTGTTCTCAAGGAGAACAAAATTTATAACTATGTCAACTCTGTTGTGGCAACTCCTGCAACAAATCTTGTTGCTTTGGACTTGCATGAGGTCAAGGAAACCAAGGCTCAAAGGATTATTTTGGATGGGGTGAAGGATAACCTTATCCCACACTTGGCTGAGAAAAAGACTGCCAAGGAGATGTGGGATGCACTTAATTTTTTTTTTTAGGCGAAGAACGAGAACCGGAAGATGGTCTTGAAGGATAAGTTGCATGATACCAAGATGGGTAAGGAGGAGAGTGTCTCTTCTTATCTTACCCGAGTAGCTCAAGTAAAAGATGAGATGGCTGTTGTTAGAGAGGTCATTACAGATTCTGAGTTGGTGAGGATAGCCTTAAATGGATTCACCAAAGAATGAGAAGTCTTTGTAAAGTGTTTGGAGGGAGGTGAGCATCTACAAGATTGGAGCAGATTGTGGGATGATTTCATTCACGAGGATATCCAAGAAAGATCTCAGAGCAGTGAAAATAAGACATACATAGTTGATGAGAATGTTGCTCTTACTGCAAAGAGCAAGAAGAAAGGAAGTTCTGAAAGGGACTTGAGTAAAGTTAGATGCTATTGTTGTAACTAGTTGGGGCACCTTGCCTCTCGTTGTCCTGAGAGGAAGAAGAAGACGAAACCAGAGGGGCCTAGGACAACTGCTACAACAACCATGGAGGACTTTCCTTCAATGTATGAAAGGGGATTTTCCTTGGTGACCCTAGTTTCCAGTGTCGACAACGGAGGATTTGGAGGTTATATTAGATGGATTGTGGATAGTGGAGCCTCTAGCCACATGATGAGAATCTGGCAACTATTCCTAGATTTCACAGAAATTGGTCTTGGCCGACAAGTGGTAAATGTATGTGGTATTGCGAGAGTTGTACGTGGCGTTGGGAGTGTTAGATTCCAACTCGAGTTTGGGGGAATCTTGGAGCTTGATGGAGTTCTCTTTGTTACAGGGTTGAGGGTTAACTTGCTCTCGGTCTCAACCTTGGAGGATGTATGATATTGCGTATTGTTCAAGAGGGAACATGTCTTTATTTACAGGCAGGGAGTGGACCCAGTAGAGCTGCAACTGATCGGTAACCGGGTGGATAGGTTGTATATGTTGAGAGGAAAACCTTCAGTGTATGATTCAACGTCGGATGAGGAGTGTGAGGAGGCTTCTAAGACTGCGGTGGTGCCAAGGATCAGTCTTGCATTTCAATAGAAGAGAGCGAGTCTCTTCTGAGCACTGGCAGGAGGCTTAGCCAGGTTGATCAAACCAATGCTCAAGATGAAGTGAGCTCAGGGTTCGAGGATGTTTCCAGGAGAAGATCTTCTAGTCCGAGTTCTTTACAGGTGTTGAGGATGGCTCCAGGTTCAGAGGGAGCTCCTATAGAGCACAATGTGATGGAACTAGATGATAGTGGTGGCAATGAGTACTTCCCTCGCTAAGAGGGAGAGTTAGCTTTTTAGCTCGGGAGGTACTCTGCATGTTTTGTCTTGTATGCGGATGTTACCTTATATTTACACTACC
>SNQJ01S0024913.1:29943-64318 GCA_010110895.2 Picea sitchensis
CCAAAAAAAAAGAAGACAATGCATCAAAAGAAGAAAATGGCAATTGTTGCTAGGAAACTGTGTTCTTCACTCCAAGATGATCCCACAAAGTCTGAAACTTTAGCCCAGTGAAGGTCTTGGTGAATATGTCGGTAGTCTGTTCAGAGGAAGGACAAAACCGCAAATCAATGATCATGTCATGTACTAAATCTCTGATGAAATGCATGTGGACCTAAATGTGTTTGGTTCGTTGTTGTTGTATTAGATCTCTACAAAATATTAGTGTACTCTGATTGTCACACCATATGATATTTGGACAGTGAAACTGGATACCAAGCTCGGTAAGGAAGTGTTGAAGCCAAAGTGTCTGAATGACACAATTGACTACTCCTTTGTACTCAACCTCTGCGGAAGATAAAGCAATGGTTGATTGCTTCTTACTTGACCAACAAATTGGGCCTGACCCCAAAATGAGAGTGTACTCAGATGTGGACTTGCGATTTGTGCTATCACCAGCCCAATATGAATCTGTGAAGCCTATGGGATTTAATGCACAACCAAATTCATAGTGAATCCCATAACTCATGGTGCCCTAAAAATATCTCAGGATGCACTTGGAAGCCTTCCAGTGCAGATCATGGGGTTCCTGCATGTATCTGGAAACTTCTCCTACCGCATATGAGATATCTGGACAGGTGTGGGTGAGATACAAAAGACTCCCCACCAACTATCGATACAAAGTGTTGTCCACTAATGGTGTTTCCCCACCATCCTCAAGCCTTATCCTAGATAAGAAGGGTGTAGGTGCAGACTTATAGTCTGTCATATGGAATCTATCCAAAATATCCCTGACATACTTAGCATGAGAAAGTTTGATGCCGGAAGCATCTTGACTAATCTCAATACCAAGAAATAAGTGTAGAGGACCCATGTCCGTCATAGAGAATCTATCATGAAAAATATCTTTAACCAAAGAAATGGCTAAAGCAGAGCTACCAGTGATCAAAAGATCATCAACATAGAGTACTAAAATCATCACAGAGTTAGTATTCCTCAACATGTAAACATTGAAATCAGATTTACATCTAACAAAATCATGTGAAAGCAAGTAAGAATCCATCTTTTCATACCATGATCTAGGTTCCTACTTGGGCCCATAGAGAGACTTCTTCAGTTTGCATACTAAATATGAGTTCTGAATGAACCCATGTGGCTGCTCCATGTAGATCCCCTCTGAAAGGTCACCATGAATAAAAGAATTCTTTACATCCATCTATTGAAATTCCCATCCTTTGGTTGTTTCAATGGCTAGATCCAAGCGAATGGAGTCCATATTTGCTACAGGGGCAAAGGTCTCATCATAATCTATCCCATGAGTCTTTTGAAATCCTTTTGCAACTAATTTGACCTTGTACCTACTCACCTGACCATTTTTTTCTCTCTTGGTCCTATAGACCCATTTGCATCTGACAAGTTTCCTCCTTGGTGGAAGTGGAACTAGATTCCAAGTCTGATTCTCTAGGAGAGAGTCGTGCTCCTCTTGCATGGATGCTTTCCATAGTGGATTGCCAACAACCTCACTGTAGGTATGTGGATCAGAAGATTGAACCATATAACAATGCATGGGCATCGCTGGTTCAGAAGCTGAAAGTACATGAGAAGGATCCACATGCTGAGATCGAGTCCTCCTCGAATCCAATGGATCCCCTGCAAGGTTGCCTGCTACTTGAAGTGTGGACTATGCCCACTTGGGCATTTATTGAGGCTCTGACGCTAGCTCCTCATTTGGATGTACTACCTGCTCATCTCCATGTACAAAATCCTCTGAATTTGTGTATGAATATGTAGCATCTGAGTGTGTGGAATCATCGTCTATGATGTATGGAACTGATGGAAGCAAAATAGTCTCTGTATGTTGCACGAGAGGTGCATGCAAATGAATCTCCTCAAACTAAACATTGTGCTCAATGATGAGCAGATCTGTAGAGGGATGAATCAATCTGTACCCCTTCACATCATCTGGATATCCCACAAAGATGCAAGGCGTGCTATGTGGATATAAGGCTTTCCTCTTTTTAGAAGGAATATGGGCCCATGCTCTATATCCAAAGATGCGGAAGTGTGTGACATCTGGTTTGTCACATGTCCAAGCTTTAAAAGGTGTCCTGTCCTCAACAGATCTGTGAGGTGCTCTGTTTTTTATGTAAGCAACACAGTTAAGTGCCCTAGCGCAAAGCTTGGAAGGAAGTGATCTTGCATGCAACATGCAACTGGTCATCTCCTTGAGAGACCCATTCTTCCTTTCAACAACTCCATTATGTTGTGGAGTGTATGGAACTGTGTGCTGCAATTGGATACCAGCTTCATGACAAATATTCTGAACATCTTTGTTGATATACTCCCCCCCCATTGTCTGTATGAAGGATCTTGATTTTCTTCCCAGTTTGTGTCTCTACTAGAGCTTTGAAGTCTTTGAGATGCTCAAAAACTTCAGACTTTTGCCTGAGAAAATAAACCCAAGTATAGCATGAGTAATCATCAACAAATGTAAGAACATACATTGCTTTGTTGATGGACAAATGTGGAAATGGACCCATGAGATCACTATGAACAAGCTCCAAGGAAGAGGAGGCTCTCCTTGCCTTCCCCTTTCAAACTTCTCTTCAAGATGCTTGCCAAGAACACATCCTTCACAAACCCCTTTAGAAAAGTGAATGTCTAGCAAACCTTTTACCATTCCTTGCTTGGAAATTCGTTGCATGTACCTAAAGTTTAAATGACCAAATCTCTCATGCCATACTCTACTACTATCATTAGCATGTGTAAGTAGCAAAGAGGAGTCATAGTCAGTAAACTTAGTGAACTTATACAACCGTGATTTGTGATCTACCTCACCAACTGCAATAATGGAACTATCATGCATGTCAAGTACAATAACTGAATATGATGTAAATTCAACCATTTTACCTGTTTGAGTGATATGATAAACTGAGAGCAGATTTATAGAAAACTTTGGAACATGTAAAACATTCTCAAAACTTCCATTAGGGAGTTCCACTCTTCCCTCTCCTACAACTTCTATTGGAGTATCATCTCCCATGAGAATAGGAGGTCCAGAGCATGAACTCAAAGAAGTAAAAACTTCCTCTTTAGCTGCCATATGATGTGATGAGCCATAATCTATAATCCATGAATCAGATGAGGAATTAATTGCAACTAGAGCATGATGATTACCTTTCTTAGGCGCATGGTATTCTTCCTTCTTCTTCTTGGCTCCTTCAAGAATGAAGTCTCCAAGGTTATTCTTATGAAGTACATGTGTCATAAGATCGATCTGCTTATTCATGCATGTGGATTCTTCATGATTCGGTTTATTGCAATATGTGCACTGATTTCCCTTCTTCTTCTTCTTCCCTTTGGAATTTGAAGAATCTTTGGAACCTGAAGAATCCTTGAAGGGTTTGGAATATCCCTCCTTCTTTGACTCTGGATGTAATAACTCCTTTCATTTCTGCTTTGATTTCTGATTGGATGACCCTTTTCCATCATGCATGGTGACTGCATGTGCTTTGGGATCTTTCATGAGGCCCATCTATATGATTTTTGTTTGCTCTTGTGTGAGAGACTCAATGAACTGAGCCATCGTAGGCATTTTCCAATTTGCTCCCAAAAGACATTTGCCATAATGAAAATTGGAGAAATATACAACGTATTCTGGTCCTAGCTTGGCCAAGATTGTTAGAATAAGTTGTTTATCTCATGTAGACTTGTCAATACCACATTCACCCAAGCTCAATATCAAAGATTTAAATTTAGTAAAGAAATCATGTATATTATCAAAACTTTTAGGGTCTAAGGTATTCAACTCTACCTCAAGCATATGACCTCGCATCTCATCTTGTTTTCCAAAGAGTCCTTCCAAGGTGGTCCAGATCTCGTTTGGAGTCTTGCATGCGGCATCATGAAATCATAAATCAATGGAGATTAACTCAAGAAGTAGTCTTGTGGCCTCATACTTACGGTTCACCCATCTGGTCTTCTCAAGCACTGATGTAGGTTTTGTTTCTGTCACCATCTCCAAATTGTACAGTCATTTTCTTTTGAATTGGAATGTGGCCTTTGGCTTCCATTCAAAATAGTTGTACATTGTGAGTATTATCACCAAACTTGATTGAATAATTTTCATCGTCTCCATCCCTACTATTGATTCTGAAAAGATCCTGAAAACCCAGATCGTGGATTCCGAGATATGACTGACGGTTCTATGGCAACTATAGATATGATAAAAAGGATATATCTCCTAAAATACGATGTGGGTTTTGGATATTTTTTGTGAGCATGAGCATCCCTATGTCATACGTCTCTGGTTAAAATTTCAGCCCGACCCAGATTGTGGATTTTGAGATATGGTTGTTTTACTCTAGACAACCAATTTTCTAGAGTGTCTCACCCTGGCAATGGGCAGACTAAGAGAATGTCACATCCTAGTGAAGGATACAGTGTGACTATGTCACACCTTGGCTGTGGATAGGCTGTGTCGATTTTGGAAAACTAAATGTCGCACCCTGGTGAAGAATACAGTGCGACAATGTCACACCTTGGATGTGTATAAGCTGCTTTCGATTTCTGATTTTTTTTTTTCATAAGTTTGAGTGAGACTGTCGGACCCTATTAATGGATAGATTGCATCAATTCCAATTGTCGCACCTTTCGATAGGGATAGGCTGCGACTCTGGCGGAAACTAGGTTTACTCAATAATTAAATCATACTTCCCTCTTCTCTGGCTTGTCTGGGTTGCTCCAAGCAGCTCAACTCTGATACCATGTCAGTGTTTCATGGAAACCTGCACAGGAGACCTAGCTAAAGCATACACAAACAAAACTTATCAAGAAAAGGAAGAGAGATACAATATGAAGAATGGGAATCAATGTATATTATGATCTATTCAATGAGTGGGTGATATTCACTCATATAGGCAATGACATCCTATAATTAAGAAAAGCGAAGAAGATGTGAGTTGCAGTGAGCTTTTCTTAGGAATGCATGCATAATATTGATGGTCTAAAAATAGAAAGTCTAAAATAGAACTAACTCTAGTGAGCTTCTGTAGGAAATAGTAAAGTATGTAAAAGCTCCAGTACACTCCCACTGAAATAGTGAGTTGAAAATAGAAATCTCCAACAATTGGAAAGCTCTCCTTGAGCTCTTTTATTTGAGCTGTAGAGACATAGTGTAGCTTGGTATACCTTATATTTGTGGGTTTTGATTCCTTAAAAATGTCGTTTAGGGCCTCAAAATTGCCCCGCAAGTTAATGACCTTCAAAAACCACAAAAATTCACATAAAATTGACTATTTTACTGTTATAACAGCCTTTAAATCTCAGTTGTTGATCTCCAATTGTGTGGAATATGAGCCATTGATTCACGCTCCATTTTTCATCGACGATTGACGCTTTCCTTTGGACATGCACAACATTTCACTCGAACTACCGATTTGATTGTCGACCATTATCCCATTCCCTTAAAAATCGATTCGCAACACCATGCTAAACCAGTCGACCTGAGCATCGATCATCGACAATCTTCATTAGTGACTGAAAATCCTCACTAATTTGGCCAATGCCCGACCATCGATCCATCGACCAATTCTGGGATGGTGTGGCATGACACGTGGATGCTGACATGGCATGACATGTCATCACCCTCCTTCCTTCATCCACAATCGACTATTTCTCTTAGATGACTCAAACACCTCGCCGAATTGGTCGACACTCAACCATCGGCAAAAACAAAAACCTCATTGAATTGGCTGACGCCTGACCATTAGCCCATCAACCATCGACGATTTTTGTTGGAAAATAAAATCACCTTGTCGAATCTAGTCGATGCCCGACCATCCGCCCATCGGTAAAAATGAACACCTTTTTTATTTGGCCGACACTCGACCATCAACCCATCGACCATCGACGATTTCCATTGGCGACTAAAATTACTTCATCGAATCCGATCGAAGCCCAACCATTAGCCCATCGACCAGTAATTATTTCTGTTGGTGACTAAAATCACTTTGCCAAATCTGGCTGATGCCCAACCATTAGCCCATCGACCATCGACGATTTTCGTTGGTCAACTTCCAACACTTGGAAAAATTTCGACAAAAACCCAGGTGAATCTAGGCCATCGATCTCCAAGCCAAGATGATCTTGACCATCGATCGACTCCAACTCCCAAACGACCAAAACTAATCTAGGTTGTCGATCTACTTCAACTTCCCAATCGTCGATATTGAATCTCAGTTGTTGATCTGCTCAACCTTTCAAAACAGCTAAAACATTATGAATTTTTAAATTTATCAAAGTGAATCTCAGTCATTGATCTCAAGATCAAAAGCGATCTCGACCATCAATTCACTGAACTTTGTTTAATTCTACAATGATCGTTAAAACTCATGACCATTCCAAGTCGAATTCAGCTCTACAACTTTGTATATCTACTCCATTGAACTTCTCTTAAATAAATCTAAGTCCATTAAACTTGAATTTACTCAAGAATTTGGGGAATTTCACTCTCACTTTATCCATTTCCCCCAAACTCGCATAAATAAAAGTCTGCAACAACATTTTTTTTCTCAAATTTGCATGGGTTCTTGGCCCATACAAGCCCGATGTTTGAACTAGGTACTCTGATCCCATAATGTAATGTCCCCCAACCCAACCAAGGGACATTATAGTGCGGAATACTCATAAAAAATGAAATTTTATGCTAATCAAATAAATTCTTGTAGCTTACAACTATGAATTACTTACATATTTAACTGCTCAATGTTACCATTATTTAGATGCATCTACATACTAAAAAAACATGAAATGCAACTATTAAAATCAATTTCAACAACATATAAATCATTTTGATACACATAGTTAATGCACAACAAAATAATCTCATAATACAAACAACAACAAGATAAAACACTTATCTTTTATAACCAATTGTGCAACCAATTGCTTGGGAAGAACGTTCCACCCAACCATAGACCTATTGTTCCAAATCTCAATAGCAAGTCAACCCCGAGCTGAGGCTAGTAATCCACAAAAGAGGGTGGTCTCTCACTATCCACTCACAACTCATAAACTCACAACCCACTGATATTCTCCTACAACTATCTCAGTTCTCCACCAACTCTCTTCCTCTTGACCTGCCCAACCCAAGGAATGTACCCCTTCATTGATCTCAGTCCCTTAGGCATCCCATTCGTTTATCAAGGTCTCTCTGGCACATGTAACCATGAATCTCTCAACTAGGAACTCAAGGGAACTTGTTGCAAGCAAAAACTACCAGCAAACAACAACAAACACTTGGTGATTTAGTGTAACTCACATAGGAGTTCACTCTCCAGACCTGACAACCTGACTCTTTTGTTTCTAGCTCCAAATATGCTTCAAGTACGCTCCAACATACTCTAGAATTCACCCTCCATGGATGCACCAAATCCAAGCTCTCTTTCTTGCTTTCTACCTGCTGCTCATGCACAAAAACTGAATGTGTAAAAATTGTTGTAGCTACCCATACAAATTTCCTCTCTTTTAGCTTGCTTGCTTGACTCACACCCTTCCCCAATCTGATTGTACTCAGCCCCCATCTTCCCAATAAATTTTGGATGTGACCACTCACACGCACCCTCTTAGATGTATTCGATAATTAGTTTTGGGAAAGCTCAATCATAAATTAGAAGGTTCATATACCAAAAACAAATTTGGGAACATGGGTTGAATCAATATACATGGGTAATTCCCCCCTTGGACCCCTCTTGGCCATTATCCTAGACCCTCCCTTATCTTGTGGATTAATTCAGCCCCCATCTCTATCCATGTCCCCTTAGCAACTGACATCACATTTTATTATTAGAACACAAAAATACAATTCACATATACATCGCTTGGTGGTAGCTCGATATTATATCTACATTAAGCATTAATTAAACTAGGGATTATAGTGGGGATGTTACAATAAGAGAAACATACGAAAATGATCTCACCAACAAAAAAATTTAAATCTCCATTCAAAGCACCAATACAAGACAAAATGCTTCAAGAAAATTTCAGAAATTTCAAACCTCCTAAGGGATTTCTCCCTTTAGTTGTTATGTTCAACTACGAGGAAGTGCCTCTCTATTTATATGGGAAAGGCTCAACCTCCTCTCACAATAAAATATTATTTTCTATTCTAAAATCTCATATTTTAGCCTATGGAGGGGAAAAACGCCCTATTCAACAATTAATTAATAAAAAAATAATGCAAAACTTTGGGCTTTCGTGACACATGTACAAAAACTAGGGGCAAAAGGCCCTCAAAAGTGACCCACTTCCTAAAAATGAGGAGAACAAGGGGGTGTTGGTGCAACATCCATCCTCCAAAGGCCCTTTAATGCTAAACTCTTCCACAAGTAACACCACCACATCCTTCAAGGTGTCTCCAAGTGTGGGTTTAATTCCCCCAACACAATGCCTTGCCTCCAATAACCCTCCAAATGCTAAGGTCAACCCTGTATTGATCATCTTTATGCATAGTTTGGATCCAATAAACACTTGACATCATTTAAAACATATAGGTCGGTCCAAGTTTGGTAAGGTCGGTTCTATCAAAATTTTAGTGAATTGGTAATTGTAGATCTAAATATAGGTCGACCCTAGACCCAATTTATAGGTCAACACTTCACATACTTATCTCAGGGTTCACACACACACAGAGACACACACATACATCATCATTCACAAAATTCACATCATCAACTTGCTAGGCACCCCCTCTATAACTTCCTCAATCAAACTAATATTTCTGTCCATTGTAATTGATGCTCTGTAATATCAAACATGTCTACAAATTTGAATTAAGAGATGCATTTGATGGTTGTATATTAGACACCGGAGCAACACAACCTATAGTCTTAGTCACAAAATCATCTCTAAGAGCATTAATAGATCAACACCCTCAGACTTGGCAGTTTGTATGATTTTGGGCACAAGTGAAAGAATTGCAAAGTTTGATCCAACACTCTACCTCATATTCCTTGCAATGCTAGTCGATATATATTGAATCCATCTTCTTTTCGGAGTGCATAGATTAGCATGAAGTTTATGAGAGACATTTGAACCTTTTGGGAACAAAATTTGTGCATCCAAAACTGCATTTCGAGTTGCTCCTTCACCTACAACATTCTCATGGCCTCTATACACCCTCTTAATCAATAATTCCTCACTAATATCAACATCTAAATTTTCAGAACCTTCATCATTTGGTTTAGGTCCTTTGTTATCTATTCCACCTGAAATATTTCTTTGAATATCTTCTTTTAAAGTGGAATTTGAATGCCTAACAACAACTTATTTTAATAGTCCATGAATGCTTTGGTTGTTCTATCTTTGGAGAAAAATTTAGATAATTGAAAGAGGTAACTATGCACTCACTACCAGTGGCTATATCAACATAAGTACTGGGAAATGGGGTTTGCTTCATCTTAGGATCTTGTTGTTGGGAAACAAGGCTTCCCTTATGCGAATTAGTACCATCTATGGCCAAAACCATGTCATTTTATGAGCCTTGATTCTCCCATCTTTAAACAACAAGAGTGGTG
The DNA here is from genome assembly GCA_010110895.2 of Picea sitchensis. NCBI lineage: Eukaryota > Viridiplantae > Streptophyta > Pinopsida > Pinales > Pinaceae > Picea > Picea sitchensis. Next base: position 39,555 of record SNQJ01S0024913.1, read on the forward strand.
TGTGAAAATGAAAAGAAGTCATGTTTGAAGTGTAGCTCTATTTGGATGTAATCTTCCTAGTAAGTATCGTAAAGAGGGTCACCTTCAAAAAATATGAAGGAAGGCCCATTCCCTGAATTGAATGAGATACATCCTATTTCCCTGTCAAAATTGAGGCCATGCGATAGCTCCACATTTGGAATTTCTTCAACTTTAAGACGATAAACCTCTTCCTCGATTTAATGCATAAACTGAGAGCATTGAAGCTTATCTTCGAATATCTATGCCATCTAAAATTTCATAAATGTACATACCATTACATCCCTTATTTCCTAAAATGTTAGGATTTGCTATGGAGCTGGAAGTGACTGCATCTCAATCATCTTCTTCATGATCAGAAAAAGATTTGGTACCTTGGAAACAAAATACATGATATTTTTCTTCATAAAGTTATTTTGTAGATAGTCCGTAGTGAATTCTCATGGTTTTCTATGTTATTGATATGAAGCAGCTTAACCAAACTTGTTTTACCGAGCTCTAGTCTACATAAAGAAGAAAGGAAAGCGTATAAACCAAAGGCTCGAGATAATATTTCCTCCTTCCATTTTTCACAAATGGGCACGTACACTTCTTTAGCTCTGAAAACACTCCAAAATTAAATACTACAGGTGTTGTTCCTCTGTTGCATGAGGAAAGAAAGTATAGTGGAGGTTGCCACCCTAAAAATGAAACCATAGGGGGTGCTTTGGCAGAGGCAATTATCAATCATGAAAAAATATCATCAAACTTTTAATAGTGCTTTGACATTTCCATACATGTACCAACAACAACACTATACCAAAATTTAGTACCCAATGACATGGTGGGTAACATTTGGCTCCTACTTGGCGACAAGTGCTCTTCTTGGGATCACTTGAGAACCCTATAATCTCATCATAACTTCAATACATATAAAGTGAAATCCACAACCCAATGCAATCACTTCATCATCTCCAGTGTACAATGACCTTTTCCTTTATGTTTGATGACCATAGAAAAAGGGGACACATCCAGATCAAAACACTGATAAGATGGAGTCTTCATCAAGAAAGTCTTGTGCATTCTAACTCCCAAACCTTCTCTTTCTGCCAAAATCTCCCCATATTCATTGCCAACAACTTTAGCATATATATCCAATGAAAAATACTTCAATAATTCCATGTAAACTTCACTCTCGAATTTTTCTGAAATGTCGCCACCATGACCCAATTTCAAAACACATTATAGTTGTTGTTGTATGTTTGGTTTATGAAGAAAGATAAAAGTCAAAACATGAAGAGAAAATAAAGTAGTCTTGTTGCCAACAGAACACTGATTTCAAATGTTTCTATCACCCATTATAGAACATCCCAAAGTGCTTCCAAGCCTTCCACAATGGCCATTTGGAATATGTACTCCCACACAAAATTTTGAAGAACCAACAGGTTCCTAAATCTTGCCATAAAATGAAAATGGAAGAAGACTTGAGAATCATTTGGAGTTGATCTTTGTTTTTCCGTATTTACTAGTTTATTTTCATGGACAATAGTTATATCCAAGGTTCTCAAAGCAACATCATACCCAACTTGATTACTAACATGCTCCTTCATAGATATGGGACTGAAAATATCACTTCACTGTTCATATTATGCCCTGTCTATGTTCATGAAATGAGTTGTGGCTTGAGAATGATTTTCTCCTAAATCCGAGTCATTTTTATCCTTCCAACTTCTTTCCCTTTCATTCTCAAAATTATGTTCCAATTTCACTTCATTAATTCTGTCACAAGCCTACTAATTTTATGCATTAGAATTCCCTTAAAAAATAACACAACATTCTGAAAAATGTCTCTGTTCATGGACAAAGATCAGTTCTACTAGGAAGTTAGGCACCTCAATTATGTTAATGCCTTAATGACGATAAAAATATCAATGTAAAGGTCATACATCGACGAGCCATCAAGGGAATTTTCATACCTATCTTATTCCCTTGACTGGTTGACAAACTTTAAGGAGTTTTCGTACACAAAATCTGGGCACAATTCTTCTTCTAAAACAAAGGGTACATCATCATAACTTGTAACCATAATTTGCAAAAAATTGAATTCATTTTTTATGCGAGTGTTGTCATTATAGTGTTTACGGAACAAAACTATGAGAGAGTGATATCCATATTCTTTCCCTTCCTAGTTCTTAGCAAGAAAAATACCATTCAGACCCAATTCTTTATCATGGCCATCCTCCTCATCAAAATTGGGGAGGCTTTCAAAATGCATTGTGTATGATCTGCCACAGTTTTGTTGATAAGATAAATTTAGATCCAAGCACATATTAGGGGTGTTGTAGTGTTGTTCTTCTGGTTTTGCAATTCCCATGTTATCTGTTGTGTTTCTAGGAGTGATAACCTACTCAAATTTAGAGTTCAAAATTTCCTCTATAACAACAGTATCAATGTTACGCTCTACATGGAATCCAATAGAAACCTCACCAAATTATGCCCATCTTCCTTGGAAACAATGATATCCTTGGCATCAACAAAACCTTGTGTAATGGTATTTCATGGTGGCCTTCACTTGTATGGCCATCAACACCATTTCCTTAAAAAATTTGCACATAAACCTTGTTCACCATTCTCATGCAGTTGATCATTTGTGTTGAGGGTTCCCATAATTTCTTTGCCATTAGGTTGGTTTTCATTAGAAACATGATCGATGGTAAGGCTAAGGTTGTCTTTAGAATTTGAAACCCATGTCAGATCTCTCTCTATAAACTAAAAATCTTGTTGATCATTTACATTTGGGTTTAGGACCTCCTTTGGGGCAACAAATTCACCACAAACTAAATCATCCACATGAAAATCCTTGGATTCATTTAGGATACCAACACCATCATTTTCAACAACAACATAAGGCTCCTCCAGGATGTCTTATTCAAAATGTCCCCATTCTTCTTTAGCTATGTCAAGCTCCATCATGCTTGGAGGGTTTCATTTTCCACCATATTTCTTTGTCACAATAACACATAGTGAATTTACTCCATTATATGCCTTAGCAAGTTCTTGGGCCAACAAATCAGTGGGATTCTCTTGATAATTTAGCAAAATAGTATCAAATTCCTCCCTTTTTTGTATGCAAATCCCAACTAGAAAACTATTGGCGAATAGGGTGGAACATGACATGAAACAAAAAGCACAGTATTGCAGATAATCGAAGAGAATAATTTTTTTTTGAAGATAAAGGATGGTGTATATAGACATCGTTACAACACTCACTAGTACAAAATGAGAGATAAGTGACCAAAAAAATGACCAAAATCCGCATATAAATGACCAATTTTGATTTGGCGATCGTTGGTGGCTAATTTTCGGTCTCTTATCACGTGACCAAAAATGTGGTCATATTTAGTTTGGTCATTTATAACTTGTCTTGTGGTCATTAATTGTGACAATTAATGACCAAATATATGACCAAATTAATTACCAAAAGACAAGCTATAAATGACCAAACTAAATATGACCAAATTTTTAGTCACGTGATAAGAGACTGGAAATTAGCCACCATAACTGCCATTTGGTCATTTATATGCGAATTGTGGTCGTTTTGTTTGTCAATTATCTCTCATTTTTTGGTCATTTTATGTGCGAATTTCGGTCATTTTGTTTGGTCACTTATCACTCATTGTTTGGTCACTTATCTCTCATTATTTGGTCACTAATTTATTCATTTTTTGTCGTTTTATATGTGTTCATTACTCTCATTTTTTGGTCACTAATTTAGTCATTTTATATGTGTTCATTATTCTCATTGTTTGGTCACTAATTTAGTCATTTTTAGTCATTTTACATGTGTTCATTATTTTTTAGTAGTTTTAATGGTGTCCATTATTAATCAATATAAATTTTTAGTATGATATTATGTCTAAATTAAAAAAACAATCATACAGTATTCATGCTCATCTAATACACATGTGAATCATGCAATATTGTCACATTAATTAGTTAATTACAACACTTATAAATAATATAAAGTACAAACATATATATAAAATTTAAACCACATAAATTATATTATATGAAATGTCAAGTATTACAACAAATATGAGTTTTCAACCGAATATCCACTAATGGACTAATACTGGTCCATGACAATATTACATTTTAGTTCATCAGTATTTTGGATGTCTTCCTTCCTCCATCTTTAGCTTCTCGTAGACCTCAACAATCTGCTCCACTGCACGAACAAAGTCAGTTCCCTTTCCTTAACACTTTGACAATATATGCTTTTTGATCTCATGTGTAAAAGCCTCGATTGCATCGGGATTGCAAAAACCACTGGGAAAAAAAACAAGAGAATATTTAGAGGATATATGGAACATAATAGCGAAAAATGATAATGAAAATGCTAAATCTCTCGTAAACAAATCCAACTGAAATTACTTGATATTCAAAATACTTCGACATATTGTTGATAGTATCAAACATTGTCCTCTACAGAAATGATTAAAAGAGACTATAAAGTGATATTTGTAATACACGCACCAAAAAGGTTACATTAAGCATCTCTAACAGAGCAATAACATTAGGCAACAAAAATTAGTAGCGAACATGTTGTTGAAGGTTCATATGCTAATCATTACTAGAGGATATGCTACATTTGACATTAAATAGGATATGCATAGGAATTCATAGAAAATAATAGATCTCTTTATAAAGGGTGTTATTCCTAACATGTTTCATTGATGTTGGAGATGCAATGTTCTTGCAACATACTAATTGCAGCTATAAATAATGCAATTCAAGGGGGTGAAACATGGTAATTTGGTTATTATAATAAAAATTAAAGTTAAGAAGCTGGCCTGAAGTTGAAAACTATGATGTTAGCAAACTGAGAATAACTAGTATATCTATTTGGCATCACCCAATTGATCGAGGTTTAAGAATTGGACATCAAGTAGTGCTCCCTGATTGTGAATGCAAATAAGCAAGTGATGTCAATATTTCATCTTCCTTATTTGATGAGTGTTGCACATTATGCACTGAAATGAGTTGACTTAGAATGTAGAATATGTCTCAAGAACAAATGAAAATGATACAAGTGTTAGGACAGTTGGCAGGGAAGACTGAAAAAGGTGTGGTGTTTTTTTGTATTCTTGAAATGTATATCATGAGATGGGAAGGAACTAAAGAATGACAAAAGCACCATCCAGTTAGCAGAGAGTACAAGCATACTTCTCTAAAACAAGTCATTCGTATCCCAAAATATATTTTCTTTGAAACCAACAAAGTAGGGATACCCATGTGTCGAGGGGTGACAAACCAACTAATTTGTGCATACTAATCTTATTTACATCCATGTACATCATACATTCCCAACACCATTATCATTTATTCAACAACATAAAAATTCATTCAAAACACATGTTTTGCTAGTAAGACTAAATAAGGTACACATATATGTTAGTTACAGAAAATAAGGTAAACATCAAGGATGTGTTTCTATAAACTACATTAATGGTTTATGCAAGGAGTTACCATCATCAATTATTACTTAGAATGCCTATTATTATCATTCCAAATCCATGAAAATGCTACAGAGAAGGAAATTTTTAAAACAACATGTAATTATTGTCTATTCATGTAATATAATTGTCTGTTCGTGTAATATAATTGTCTGTTCATGTAATATGAAGAGTACACATTATATGTATATTTGAGAACTTGTGTGTGTGTATGTGTGCTCTTCTCTTATGCCCTTGCATACACTACCAATTTCTACTGTGTCTGCTTGAATCAACAATCAAGCATGCTAAAGTATGCATGAGTATCTATGTGATGACCTGTTTAGAGCCCAATGAATGTGCAAAGAACAATAAAGATGGTCTTAATAGAAAGGAAATCATTTAGATTTAATGATGCAGGAGCATCAAAGCTTTTAAAACTAGACCTAAGGAGTATACCTAGGGGGTCTCTCAAAGTTTACTAAGGGAGTTGGTTTCCTAATGAAATGTTGTAATTCCTAAGTGTATGTGTATGTGTATAGAAGAGAAAGATTGTTAGGAAGGATGAGGTTGGTTTTCTAAATATTAATGTATTTTGTTATGAGAGATTGGAATATAACAAGACTGCGTAAATAGGACAGATCTCAAAGAGAGAAGTCGAGTGATTTTAGGATCCTTAGGAGTAAATTGTGGATCTGAATTCTATATTAGGGAATGGTTGAGTATTTTATGGATCTAAGATATGTTTAGTTGGAGACCATGTCTAATTATTTAATGGAAATCCTATAAGCTGAGGGGGGCAGTGAAAGAAAAATCAAGCTAAGAGGGTTGGTTAGTAAAGGAAAGATCAGACTTAGAGAGGCCATCTAGGGAAAGGATCAGGCCAAAAGGCATTTCATTGGCTCATGTAAATCAATGTACATTAAGATTTTTCTAAGTTAATGAATAGTAGAAACAAAACACTCTATTTTGAGTGTAATTGGAAACCCTGTCACTATAATGTTAAGTCTCTGTTTGTCATGTGTAAAGAAACTCTGTCATCATAAAGGTTAAGCTTCTCTGTGTGCGTTGAAACTCTATGTTAATTAGGTATGTGTTGAGAATATCTACCATATGGAGTATATAAGGGTTCATTGAGATGGAGTCTTAAGGGAAAGGACTCTCTAAAGAACGTTTAAAGATTGAACGAGGTTTAAAACCATTGGATCTATTTCCTTTCTAACAATGTATAATTGTAGGGCTTTAAGTCTGTTTGTAGGTCTTGGGTTAGTTGCATGTTTAGAAACCGAGGAAGAAAGATATCCTTCAAGGAAATTCGAAATGGGGAGTTAGTTTTATGATCATTGACCACTGTAAGGGTCAATCATTCTAAATTCATTGTGGATATAATCGAAGAGCTACAACGACTGCCGATATTGTGGGAGAACAAGTATAGAGTATCAGATTTTGATAAAGAATCAAAGACTATAGAGTGGAGTGAGAAGGAGTTGCAACCATCCAATCAAGGGTCAAACAAATAGAGAACCGTCAGATCATGAGTCAAAATCCTGGAAGAACGACAACTGTCCAGTCACCATAATACTAAAATTCCACCGTTGATCAGGTTTGGAGGCAAGTTGCATGATAAAGAGATCCAACCATCGATCAATAGTTTAGATCGATGATTCGGATCTAAAGTGCACGATGGAGTTGCATGCCTGTTAATTTAGAGGGTGTGGTGCACATTAATCCTAACCGTCCATTTAATTGTCGATATGGTGAGATATTGTTCATGTGTACTATTGCAAAGGATTAAACAACTTGCAGGTTGGATGTGCGCGAGCCATCCATCCCAACGAGAGGTTAAGATGTGGCCATCGATTTGTGTGAGGTGGTAAAGTTATGAGGTTAATCTCTTTTTAAAACAACACTTGGGCATGGGTATTGGTCACATGGAAAGTGACTAAGTTGAGGGGGATTAGGACTATATAAACCCTACACATTGTTTGATACAGAGGATGCAACAAAAAGACAAGGGAATGTTGAGAACCCGACTATGAGAGAGAAAAGAACAGAGATCGAAGATAAAGAGAATCGATAGATTTTGTGATCGATTCACAAGAGGATTGATCGAGATTTTAAAACAAAGAAGAGAGCAAAGGGTAACTGCAGAACTAGATAAAGTGTTAGAAACTCTATTGGGAGATAGATCCTTGGGAACCTGTTTGAGGGTTAATGAGCAACAAATAAATTGAAGCTGCTATATTGTGGGAATATAGCCTGGCCTGGGATATCACTCAATGGGAGATAATGTAAAGTGGTCCTAGAACTCCTTATGGAAACTTTAAGAGCCAAAATGAGTGCTCAAAAGAAGAAGGGGAAAATTAGGAAAGAACGAAAAAAAAAGACACATGGCACAACCCTATTAGTTTATTACAGATCCTCTCATTCACAAAGCAACTTTAAGGAAATTATAACACCCCAAGAGAGGTAAAAAAGGACACCTCAGGGCCTCAAGCAGTCATCATGCAAGATTCAACACATCTTCATTTATTATAGCACAATAAATGTTATGTGTCTGCTTTCTAAGAGGGCCAAGTTGCACAAGAAAATATCAACCTGCTATTTTGAGAAAGCAAATGTTAGCATTTTTTTCTGGGATGCTTACAAATATCAAAACCAAGGCCAAAATTTAAGACCATGTCCCAAAAGGAATCAATATTTTTAAGGACATCAAATCTAATCTTCGTTTATCATTAACTTGGAATCTAGATTTAAATGCTAAGGGTTTAAAATTGAGAGGTACAAGGTAGTAGCATATGGTAGTAATGTCACCTTTGGTGACAACATCAACAATTAGATAGCGGGTCAATAAATTTTCTTCTCACAGCTGTCAGATATGTAGCATAATTGGTTAAGAAAAATTACTATAAGATCTCTCATCTTTGGTTCATGGCATATCCATTTTCATGTTCTAGGAAAAGCTCAGAAATCAAGGTTTCACAAGGAAAAATGTTTCTATGTTACATTCACTTGGCACAACGATTCTCAACATTGATTTTCTCAACCTGGATTTTTCAATCCTCTAAAACTCCTTTGAGTTGATACAAGGGAAACCTCCATGAAGGTGTATAATAATTTTAGGGTAGATGACAACGACTTAATATGCAATGTCTAGAAATATTACCATTTAACTTTGAAAGAAAATCACACAAAAGGAATGCTAAGCATAGAGGAGATGAAATGGGTCTATGGATACAATCTTACTGCTTTCTAGGGAGACTATCTTGTCTCAGATTCTCTTGACATTGTCTCCATGAACAACTACAAATCCCTTAGTCATGAAGGTTCCAAGAGCATTGTGAATCTGAAAGAAACCCAGAGAAAAATTTATTAAGCATGTGAGCATACCAATGCTTCCGAACAATAAAGCTAGTCAGTTCAACCATAACATACAAGCAATCAATTAATCTATATAGTACATGTAGGCATGCTTGAATTGCACATACACAGAGAGAACCCTTATATCATGAAGGTTAACTTTGACAGATGCTTGTTTGTGCATCTCATCTAAAAGTTGGTAGTTCATCCATATATCATAGGTCAGGCTTTTGGTACTAGGAAAATCAATACACTGCTTACCTAAATCAATCAAGAATTTATCACCTCTGATGTTCGAGTATATGGTCCTCCAGCCTGCATCTTTTCCATGATAAGATTTCTAATTGCTATAACTAGATTGGCATGCCTTATTATTTCACTAGAAAAAACTCCCATTATAATGAGATCCATGTTGATGGTCCCTGTCATGTTGATGGTCCCTGTCACCGTGACACAATGCATTCATTGAAATTACTAGTGTATACCATAGACCTAACATAAATGGATAAAGAAAACTAAGGCATATTTCTATCTATGCAATTGCAACTGGCATATCTCCTGACCTATATAACAAGATTTATGATCCCTTGTAAACTGACCACCTCTATCAAGAAAGTTGTAGGATTTACCAGTAGCATGATCAGTTGTAGATTTTTTAAGGGAAACTTCAAGCAGCCTGAATGCTTTAGCCACATCACAACTTTCAACCTGCATAGACCACCTATGTTAAGAATAACTTGTATGCTTTCAGGCTTCATGATCCTGTGAGATATATATACCTGATTTTACATTCTAATATGAAGAACATTCACTTTGGTTTACTTCGAAAAATAGTTCCATGTACAAGCTTCTATTGTAGCCCGAGGTCGGTTTCTTACCCACTCATAGAATTGAATACGAGCATGTGATTCACTTATTCTTATCAGGCTTTTACTTTTTCTAGGCATTGACGTAATTATCTGCAAAATTCATCAAGGGGCAAATATGGAGTTATCACATGTATAATTCCATTTCTCTGTGTATAAACATCATACGCTGTAGATTGTTGAAGGGAAACTTCAAGCAACCTCAATGCTTCATCCACATCACAAATTTCAACCCCATAGACCACCTATGTTAAGAATAACTTGTATGCTTTCAGGCTTCATGACCCTATGAGATATGTAAATACCTGATTATACATTCTAATATGAAGAACATTCAATTTGGTTTACTTGGGAAAATAGTTCCATGTACAAGCTTCTATTGTAGCCCGAGGTCGGTTTCTTACCCACTCATAGAATTGAATACTATATGTAATTCACTCTATTCTTATCAGTCTTTACTTTTTCTAGGCATCACGTAATTATCTCCAAGGTGAAAAATTCATCAAGCGCTATCATATTATAATCTACTCTCCTGTATAAACATCAGCAATGAGAGAGAGAGAGAGAGAGAGAGAGAGAGAGAGAGAGAGAGAGAGAGAGAGAGAGAGAGAGAGAGAGAGAGAGATGGATGAACCACTCTTTGAATATAATACATTTTCAGTAATGATTTTGGACATATGAACAACAAATCTTTTTACTGTTGTTAGAGAAGTTGTTGTTGATTTTAACCTTGTACAATTATTTACTGCAAACGGATTTTCAGTAAAAGAACAGAAAAGATACAATGACAAATACACACATTACACATAGATTTTTCCCCTGGAAACCCAAACCGGGAAAACCAACATATTCTATATTCATTCATACTCATACATTGTTTACAATACAATATACATATAGGAGCCAACGACATCCAAAACCCTAACCCAATGACCTAGATTAGTCAACAACCCTAATTCCTTAACCGGAAATAGAAACCATCGAAAAAAACCACCCAACAATGGACATGAAAATCGAGGTGACACGAAAAATGAGGCAAAAATGCGACACATTTCTCGAGCAAAAAATATAACACATACCCAACAGTTGCCCCTCCAGTGCATTTCAACATAACCATGGGTAAGATCTTCGAAAACCTCATCAGATATTTTGGGATGTATATGTTGTCTTGCATAACTGATATACAAAGTCAGGGTTGACACATCCAATATGTCCAATCTTAGGTCCTATAATGAGAAATAAAGTAATTCCATTCATGTAAATTGAAAATATATCCAATGCATTTGAAGCCATCCTAAGCAATATACATAATTCCATACCTAGGGCTCTTCATATGCAATGCAACAAGATGCCTTGCAAGATGCCGATGAGTCTGATCATCACCTTTTTAAAGAACCCGACAAATCAAATCAAACCTGCAGGTGTAACCCATAATTTTTGTGGATTTGAAAACTAAACAAACCCCACAAGGAGTCATACCATGTGCACAACACAAACTAAACTTTACTTAGAGAGAAATATTGGAGGAAGTTGGACATTTTCAATAACTAAAAGTCTAGGATTGTAGCGTGAACCACTAGGGTTGGCATAGGCTAACACAAATGTCCTGGCATTAAGAGTGCTATGATCCCAGCCTTAGCAATTGACACAGTTTGTTGTTCCATTCACCTGCGAAAAGTATCAAAACACATTATGATATGATAAACAAATGTAGGAAAAACAATAGAATGTGGGTAAGTCCACTCAAGGGAAAACCACTAAATGCACAATATATGCTCTACTGATTTGAAAATCAAGGGAAATCACACCTCATGTAGCATGCTTCAAGCATTATCTGACATCTTGTCAAACTCATCTATGCAACAAATGCCTCTGTCACTCAAAACTAGTGCTCCACTTTCCAATACCTATTACATTAAAAAACAAATCAATAATCCATAATTTTAATGGAATAAAAAGTGACATATCATAATTCCATTGCCAATCATTAAAAGATTCAATGATGCATGTCAAAGTCATTAAACATATAGTTTCACCAATTTCAGGATCCTTTGACACATAAGCAGTCAAACCAATTGCATAGCTTCCCCGACCACTTGTATAAATATCTTGAGGAGCCAACTTGTGCACATAATGAAGTAGTTGGGACTTACTCGTACCTAGGTCCCCAACAAGAAGAATGTTTATGTCATGAAGGAATTCCAAAATCATGATACAAAGTGAGGCTGGAAATATACACAAAAGTGAATCTCCTTCATATAATTGGAATGGTGACAAGTTTATGATCGAGAAACTTGTGGAATGGTGGAGAGATTAGTAGATTATACCATAGATCTACTAGAGGGTAGATCAATATTCATCAAGGAATGTGAGAATAAGACCTTAGGGGTTAATAGGGATGCAGGAGGATGGGATACAAGGAATACACAATGACTCGGTCTCAATCTTTAGGCCAGACCAAAACATCACAAATCTGGCATAAGGTAAAAAGAAATATGAAAAGGACGGGTCTGACAATCCTCATTTGTCAGAAGTTAAAGTCCCATGTGGAGGAAAGGCTACACCAATAAATACCAAAAAAACCAAATCCCTGTAGTAATCCAACTCCTCTGATCCATTAATTGCAGTTTAAAAATGTAAACGAAAATAGAATACATCCTACATAAGACAAACTAGTTAAAATCTAAAAAATCATCTCAAGTAATTATATGTTATGAAAATGAGATTCATAATATATTCCCATCATCATAAATGGAAATGTCTAGAATTCTTACATTTTGAAATCATTTTAACAAACTAGTTTCAATGGAGAAACACACTTTACTTTCCATCATATATGAGGCTTTCATAATAAGTTATTCTCAACAATTAAGTTTGTAAACGCTTTATTAACCTAAATATATATAAAAAAATATCAGTCTTCCTAGTATGTAACAATATTCTATCTCACTGCAATTCAATGGATATTGACTTGCTATACAAGAATCTATTTACACTCACACAATTTGTTCACTCTAAAAGACTCACGCAATAAGGTAAATAAATAACAATCAAATCCAAAGGGAGAGCATAGAAATACTGGCATGTAAACACACACTCTTGCAATTTCATATCAGTCCTTGTAGGCGTGGCAGAAACAACATTTCTAATGGCACCAGAAGTAACATTAAATAAAATGATCTAGTGAATAGATGCATTAAAACATGCTCTTATATCACTCCTTGTAGGCATGACAGAAACAACATTTCTAATCGCACCACAAGCAACATTAAATGAAATGAACCAATGAATAGATGAATTAAAACATATCCTTATGTCTCAGGTAACATGACCTTAAAGCAAAAAAGTATGAACACTATGTAAAGTAAGTTTAAATGGTCCGAAGACTATGTAAAGTAAACATAAAGTTTGCAACTTATTCATAAAACATGATCATCTAGATCGATGATTTTTTCAAATACTTCTCCGGCCACCGAATGAAACTCATTTATTTCTTCTTCAAACGTTCACATCCATCAATTGTATCTTCATAGGAAATGAGGATGTTACTTGTGACATTAATGACAACTATATTGGCATCTTCAGGACCAAGTGGCGCTCCATGGATCATAGCAAGTGACTGGATTCGTCCAGTGTTGACAATGGCACAATCACATGGATATAGTATGTTAACTTTATCACCTAACTGGAATACTTCACACTCTGCTGGAGTTAATGGGCACTGCCAATATATATATATATATACAATTAAATGAGAAAAAAATACAATTAAATTCCAAAAACATGCATAATTATTGATATAATAAAATTAAATGCACTCACAGAGTCAATATATGAAATACGTCCAGCAGGAGTTGTACACACTGATCGAGAATGATGAGGCACATCAATGTTGGGAAATCCTTTAATTTTATCCTGCATGTGATTACATCGTGCACAAATCAAATATAACATTACAAGGACACAATAATATAGTAGAAAAATAGTAATTATAACAGTAAAACAATAAAAATAAGGCCTAAACTAATTAAATCAGATTATGAAATCAGGTGAATAAATGTTTGCAGGGGATTGGCTTTGTCCAAAGTAACTTCCCTTCTATTTACTATTACTCATTTCTCTCTAGAGTTCGAACTTCCACTTTGGCATTACAATCGAATTCTATTTTTTATCATCATTCCATCCTATATTTATCATTCTTGGTGTCCTGAAATGGATTTTTAGGTGTGATTTTATGAACTTTGCAAAGAATCACAACTGCCTACAATTTGATTCAAAGCATCCAAAAAGAGAGCTAAATCTAGGGGGAGTGGGGATGCCTAGGGTAAGAATTTCCATGTAGGAATCAAGTTGCAGTTTCATTTATTGAGAAATTATTTCCATTTGCTATGTGAGATTGACTGATATTCTTTACTAATATTTCATCTTTTATTTCCATCTGTGCTTATTGAAAACTATCTTAACATTATTTCATTTTGTATTTTGAGTTGAAGGAAAACTGATATGAAATGTACAATGTTGGAAGTGAAACTTTTTGAATTATCGAATAAATATTACATGCTATAACTGTAACCACAAGTGATGCAAATATGAGAACCCCAGAAGTCTTGAACAAGGGAAAAACTAAAAAACTGAAAGAGGTTGTCCATTGTTGGAAGATTGATGTTGATAATGTTGATGACAATGACCCACGTGACATCTAGATCAAAGAATCCAAATGAGAGAGTGCATTGAAGGGTAAGGTGGTAGAGGTGGTTGCACCATACTATAATGGCCTGATTAAAACTAAGAAACATAATATTAGCATTGAGGAAGCACCCAAGATGGCCATCATTGGAGATTATGGGGATAAGGAGACATTCACTCAAGTTGTTGACATGCTCAAGGAATATGAGGACTTGCTTCCCCGCAGATTTTCTGAAATGAAAGGCATTGCAGGATCATTGGAAGCCATGAAGATTCAATGCAAACTAGATGCCAAACTGGTCAAGAGAAGGCCTTATCGATTAAATCACAAATATAAGAAAAAGGTGTGCAAATATTTGGATTGAATGTTGGATAATGGGATCATTATCCCTGTGGAGGAGTCATATTGGATTGGTCCTATGGTGGTGCAACCCAAGAATATCGATGATATTTGAATCTATGTAGATATGAGAAGTCTCAACGCAACATGCATCCACCACCCTTTCCCTACACCTTTCACAGATGAGGTGCTAGCAAATTTTGGCGACTGGGAATCCTACTCTTTTATTGATGACTTTTCAGGGTATCATCAGGTTCATATCTCATAGGAGGACCAAGCCAAAACCACCTATGTGACAAAATGGGGGTCCTTTGCGTACATTGTAATGCCTTTTGTCTTAAATATTTCCCTCACAATATTTTCCCAGATAGTGGTCGCATCCTTCAAGGAATTTATTCAAAATATTCTTGAAGTTTATTTGGATAATTGGATAGTGTTCAAATTGTTGAAGGACCACATGCAAGCCCTTCGATTGATGCTAAATCAATGCCACCAACTACATATTTCATTAAATTTGAAGAAATGTATCTTTTGTACACCATTTGGCACATTACTGGGCCACGCCGTGTGTAAGGATGGATTGCTGGTGGATACAACTAAGATTGCCACCATCTTGGATATGGTGGCCCCCACTTCAGTCCAGGAGATGCGCGTCACATTGGTTCATACAGGATATTACCAACAGTTCATTCAGAATTATACCAATATTGATGGCCCATTTGAAAAGATGTTGTGCAAAGATACTAAGTATATTTGGACACTGGAATGCCAGTAATCCTTGGATAATCTAAAAGAGCAGTTTGTCACTGCGCCAATTTTGGTTTTCCTGACTGGTCTAAGCACTTTCATGTCCATGTAGATGCTTCATCCATTGTGTTGGGAACGATTATTGTGCAGCAGAGCGAAGGAAATATTGACCATCCAATATATTTTTCCAGTCGCAAGTTGTATGATGCATAAAATAATTATACTACAATAGAGAGCGTGGGCCTTGCCATGGTATATGTGTTGCAGAAGTTTCTCCATTACTTTCTGCAGACCCCTTTAAAATTATTTAAAGATCACTCCGTGCTCAAATATTTGGTCAACAAGCTAGTATTAGGAGGCATGATATGCCGTTATTTGTTGCTCTTCCAAGAGCTTGATTTTGAAGTTGTAGTCAATCTGAGTAAGTACAATGTTGGACCAGATCATCTGTCCTGACTTGAGACTAGAGAGGCTAGTCGAAGCCTAGATGATGACCTCCCAGATGTGCAACTCTTCCGAGTCAAAGTAGTTCTTGATCAATTGGACAGGATCATGGAATTTCTCATGTCAGGACAACCTCCACCAGGGTACACGTAGGCTCAACATCGTAACTGGTAACCCGCGGTGCATACTGACAGTTGATTGTTGGGAATCCCGTGCCATTGTGCACTAGAACATGAATGGGACCCCATTATGTATGAAGCACGTGAGGGTATTTTTGGAGGACACAATGCAGTTAAGGCTACAATGCACAAATTTCTGTGCATAGGGATATGGTGGTTCTCACTCTTTGCAAATGCCAAGGACTATTGCAAACGCTATGACATATGTCAATGGAATGGAAAGACCTGTAGGAGAGATTTGATTCCTTTATTTACTATGACCTCGCTATAATCGTTCAATAAATGGGAAATATATTTTGTGGGTCCCATCAATCCCCCCACACATCGCACAAAGGCACGCTACATTATTATTGCAACTGAATATCTAACTAGATGGGTTGTAGCCGCACTAGTCAAAGATTGTATAACTGAAACGATAGTGTGATTCATTTTTTAGAATGTGATCACCATATTCGTTTGTCCAAGGGTTTTGATGAGCGAATAGGGCTCGCCTTTTTTGAACGAAACCATTCAAAAAATCACTTGGGAGTTCATGATCCATCACCAAATTATCCAGAGTACGATTTTGGCACACAATTGATGTTGTAATTGTTGTCACCCAAAGTTTTGGGTTAATCTTGTGCGCACACACAACCGAAGTTGTGCGCGCTCATTCCAAGTTTTGTGTACACCCATTCCAATTTTTCATGCGACTAAGCTAATGCACAAAAAATGACAAGAAGTGCACGTCGAAATGAGTTTTGATATTGCACTCCAAGTCCGCGGTCTATCAAATGTGTGCCACTCTAAGTTTTGATGCACACCATAAATCAAGAAGACACATGCGATAATCAAGAAGACACATGCCATAATCAAGAAAGGAATCGTCGAGAAATATTCTCAAATGATTACTGCCAACAACACAAGGGAACATGGAGGTAACAAAAGATGAGATAGCGAGACAATTAATATTGCCTCATTTCCAGAAGGCTACGTGGATTGCAAGAAGGTTGTAGAAGCATGCAAGGAAGTTTGTCAGTAAAGCAAGTGGGGTAGAATTAAAAGAGACAAATCTCTCGAGTAGAGAAATCTATAAAAGGAAGCAAGGACATTAGAAATAGAGTTAGAAAGTTAGACACTCACTTAGAGGATTCATTGTTTTGTTATTGGTTGTGTGTCGAGATCACTTTGAGCCTTTGTAATGCTGTAATGATTCTGAATATAAGTTTGAGTCTATCATATGTCTAAGGTTTAAAAGGATGCACATGGTGCAGTATGTTGTAATTCTGGGGAATTATCTAAAGAGGACACGAGACTATGCTGTTTTTGAGTATAGTTTGCTTAATGTATGCTTCTGTTCAATGGAATGGAAGGAATAATAAAGCTCCAACAGTTCTGATCTATCATGTATCATTCATGTGTTATTTGGATATGTGTGTATATTATTTTACCTATTGATAATAGTAAGTTGTTGTTAATGGAGTGCATGAATGCTATCCTGAATGGATCCTTGTGTATTTATTCCTTCATCCTTGTCACAAGAGTAGATGGCCTCTGTGATCCTCATTGTGTCTTGTGTGAGACCTTCTTTGGCCTTGGTTGAAGATTGATATGTCGATGCTTTGGGGTTTTTGATGGTCAACTCTGGATGAACATTGGGTCTAAACTCCCCAACGTTAAGAAGGACGCACACAAGCATGCAACAACCCAACAAATGGTTCCATTGTTGGGACATGAAAGTATTGTATCAAAGTTTGAAGGAAAGAGGTGAGGTGGTATTCATCTCATAAGGAAATTCAAGACTGACTAACTACAAAGGAGCATGAGTTTTCCCTTCGAGAAACTCACAGGCTGAGAGTGAATCTGAAGAGATGGAAAGATAAGTATCTTTACATTGATATGCATGAGACGTTCTTTATTGAATTTCCCTGTTTGTTGTATGAATGGATGAAAAGGAAAACTAATACCAATTTTGCCTTGTGGTATGTTGCCCTCCATTATTAGGGGTAACTAAGGAGATGATGTCTTGAGGCCCTCAGGTTGCAGACATGGAGTACCGAAGGGAAGATGAGCAGGCAGAGGCCCCTATCTTACCACGTGTCACCATTTTATCAACGACAACATCGTCCACCACACCATCTTGGATCACAAAGGACAACATTTATTGCTCCATGAGGTAACAAGTTCAGTGTTGTGGTAAGTATCATTCTAATAAATGAAGCATTTGAACATGTTGCAAAGGGTCCTTTCTTGATTTTGAAAACGTTTGCTTGGAAATTATGCATTTTGACTCATTTCACCTTGGTGGTTGACATGTTGTCCTAGTAAGTGGTCACCCTTGGGAAAAGCGTTGCTACTAGGTAGTCTCCTCGAAAGGTCATCGTACGAGTCCCCCACATACTTGTCACTTTCCATACTTCTTCCCTTTCGTTTCCTCTTCTTTTTGTTTTTTCGTGCATATTGAACCAAGAAAGGCTTGCACCTCATTTCATGGGAAGAAGGGGCTAAAGGCTCGAAGGCAAATTGCAACTACAATAAAAGAATAAGAAATTAATGCTGAAAAATAAAGTGTACAAAAAAATTGAGGAACATAAAAAGCTGGTCCAATTTGAGCTCTACTTACTCAATGTTTGCCCCGATCCCAAACTATAAATGCTAAATATTGAAACCTTATAGACGAGACTAGAAAATTACAAATAAACGAAAGCAGGGATTGGAAAGATGGCTAAGAAGGAGTCTGGGAAAAATAATAGCTAAATAGTTGGTAACTCAAGATCAAGTGCACCCTTTACAGAGGCACCCATAAATGATACATAATGAGCCCTTGTATGTCAAGAAACCACATGCCCAAAAATCACACCCCCATCCACCTCATACTCCTTACATGACTTAGAGAGGGTTCTCTTGGGAAAAATTCCTTGACTTGGGGAATGATCTACCCAATAGGTTACCATGACAACCCTCCCATACTTAAATTTGGCAAGTTGTATAAGGTATTTGAGCATTTGATTATTTTGAAAAGGGGGGATTTGATGCACATGTTTGGGTGGTTATTTTATTAGATATTGCTTACTTGACACAATATTTGTTTGTCTTTGTAGGGCCTTTCTAGGTGAAATTCTTTTCGTGGAGGCACAAGGTTACTTGGACCTTCATAGGGGCATGAAGCCCACATGTTGGATGATGCACCCCCTCTCATTGGACACCCTGGAGGATGAACGTTGACTTTGGAGGCACTTAGAGACCATGAGATGATTACATCCTAGCCACTTGCACCTCAATGTTGGCCTTGGAAGGCCTTAAACATCATCTTTTATGCCCTAGACACCATATGGAAGCTAGGGTTTTTTATGGGGTTCTCATGGTTGATGGTGATGTGACATGGCTTGATGGAGAGAGAGACACTTGGCATGAAGTAGAGCACTTGGTGTCAGGGCACATGGCCTTTAGAGGCCAACAATATTCACCAAAGGGCTCAACGTCTCTCTTAGAGGCCTAACATCACCCTTTAGGGCATGACGTCACCCCTAAAAGGGGATTTACTTTATATTTTCTTATTTTCAAATAAAAAAGACAAATTAGAGGGTCAAACCTCTTGTATTTTCTTATTGACAAATTAAAGTGGACAAATTAGAGTTGGTTGACCTCATATAAATAAAGGTCTTTTCCCTCTCATTTTATCATCATAACTTTGAGAGTTACATACTCTCTTGGCTGAAATTTTTTCCCTATTTGGGAAACTTGCTCTTTCTCTCTTTGGTGCACTTGTGGATGTTTATACTTGTCTATTGGTGGATGAATGCTAGCTATTTCTCTTGGTGCTTCTTTCTTTGCAATTGTGGTGGAACATTCTTGATAAAGAAAGGCTCTTCATGTTATCTCTTGAAATTGGTAAGGAATTTATGCATATTGTATTGTTTCTTCTTTTTTCAAGGTTAATTTTGTCTAATATTTGGAGAAGTATAAGGGCATACACCCTCCATCAAGATCTATCATTGTTGTCATTGAAAGGGCCATTTTTCAAAGGTTGCTACAAGGAGTTAAAGGACTTATACCCTCGTAGATTTACCTTGCTAGGTTAGTTTACTCTAGGGAGTAAAAGAGCTTACACCCCTAGAGAAGTAACAAAACTAGATCACACAAAAGAGACTCCATTAACCCAATTGATAAGGAACTAATCTACTTGCATTGGAGATTGCATATTCATGCATTGGTAAACATAAATTTTTGAAATATTGCAATTGTTCAAGTTGAAATTGATTCTTCATGTTATAAGCTTTATTGTACCCTAAGGGTGTTTTCTTTAGCCAAGTGATTCTTATTACTGTTATAAGTTCATGATTCAGCCAATAGGGCTGCATCAAACTCATCGTCTTCTCATTATTTATTCACTTTCCTATCACTAAATTTCACTTGCAAGCTGCCATAATTGTTCTGCTGGTTGTTGGCTATCTCTTGGGTGGTTTACTTGTTGGTTTTGGTGGAGAAGTTGCTGCTGTAGCAATTTTTTGCTGCAACCATAGGGATGTTACAATATTTGTTGATAACACTAATTAACAACCCCCTAACTGCTATCAAAGTCTTTCTCTAATCATTGGAAGTTTGTCTACTCATTATTAGCTTTATTTCCAAGTATCTTGCACATGATTTTGATAGATAATTTGTAGCTGTCATAACTTGTTCATTGATGATATATATATTTCAATACTGTTGCAATTTGGGACAGCAAGGTTTCTTTCTTTATCTCCTTTGGTCTAAGGATTTTATCTCCATAATTTGTCTTATTCTGGGCAGGGCTAACTTGTTTTGCAGGTACACAATACTTGGAAACTACCTACCATCTACAAGAATCATTCTTATGACTTACTCCTTCTCCTATCTTGACCTATAGGAGTGTTCATTGATCATTATCCCACTTTCCATCTCAATTCCCCTAGGGTCACCGAGATTCCCCCCTTGTGGTGATTTCATCATCATTAAAGCAAGGGGAGTCTTTATCTAAGGTGACGGTGGGTAGATACTCCCGTAGTTGTCACACATCCATGGGTTGGGTTGGGATTTTCCCAAACTGTAGATTGTGCGATAACATGGCCTTTAGAACTGATGGTTTGGGATCAAGTCACGCTTGATATACTGAAGGCATTGGATAATAAGTGGACTCGGGCCATTAATTTCTGGTTTGCTTGAGTAAAAACGAGATATATTATTGAATTTGTTGTGGAGTACAATAATTTTTTCAGCGAGGATGAAATAAATTTTGCGGAAGGTCCAAGGAAATGAATGCCGGAAGAGATTCCACTCTGGATAAAGATTTTGTTCATGGAGAAAGGGATGATTCTCTTGGATCCCAATAGAATGGCTAAGTAAATTCCCGTAGTGCTGGAGGGTTTCAAAGACAGGGGAAAATGAGAGAGGAGATGGATCCGTTGAGGAGGATCCATAAATTGTTGAGGTGAGGTGAGGAATGGGATTGACCCTGAAGAGCAGAGGAGAGAGAAAGCCGAGAGATATGCAAGAAGAGTTGAGATAAGAAGGAAAGTGGAGCAGAGAGGTGGAAAAATAATAGCAAGGGGCACACAATGAGGATTCAGGCCCAGGATGAATAAAAAAGAGACCGCATGCGAAAGAATACATTGTGCTAGAGTGGAGCACACGCAAAGATAGGCCCGCAAAGAGGCACAATGTCAAGAGTGGGGTGTCCGATGGGGATACTACTACTACTGCTACTACTACTACTACTACTACTACTACTACTACTACTAGTAGTGGTCCCAGGGGCCTCGGTGATAAATTCCAGACCCCTTGGTTGTTGTGGAATGTCACAAACTCATAAGAAGATGAGGCATAGAGTGGAGGCGCAAGAGAAAGGAAGGAAGATGGAGGATCCCCTAATGGTTGGGGATACGAGTTGGAAATTGTAGATGGTATTGCGTGGTTGTAGGTAGGAAAATCTCTAGGTCCCCTCACAAGAAATGTCAGAAGAAGGTGGACTTACCCCCCTTTTTAACTACCCCCCCTTGAGTGTTTGTAATCAAGAAGAAAGAACAACAGATAGTGAAGCGATTGGAGTAGGAGATAGATTAGAAGAAGATAGAATAGACGAGACGAGTGAAGAAGAAGGAGAAGTTATTGCTACTTCACCAAGAAGATTATTAGTAGTGAGTAGTTTGACACCCAACAGTCACATCAGAGGAGTTAGTTTGAGAGTGACGATGGTGAATTCAGATAGCACCCTAAGGCTACCCATGTTCCACGAAATGGGTAAGGATGACGTGGAACAACATCAGTTCAAATGCGAAGAAATATGGTTCATGAAGAGGATCACAAATGAAGAAACTAAGATCATGCAACTAGAAACCACATTCAAGGACATAGCCTTGACATGGTACATAAAATACAAGGTCACTATGCCGACGAGACAAGTGACGTCCCTGACAGAGATTAAGCAGGATATGCTTAGGGAATTCCAAAAACCTAATTCAGAGTCTCAATGTATCATTGAGATAAAGGAGATTAAGCATAAAGAAGGAGAAACCATGTGGGATTATGGCCAATGGTTTAATATTTTGTTGGATAGGATGACATTCCAGATTCAGGATGTGCAACACAGAGAGTAGTTAATTTTTGGGTTTCTTCCCCATATCCGAGTCTCGCTCACCCAACAAAAGGTGACGACTCAATCAGAGGTGGTAGAAATTGCAATGCACCTCGAAACTACACCAGGAGGGGCATAGACGTCGGTAGGATTGTGCAGGTGTAGTCACAACTTTCAAATCTGACGATGCGGTTGCAAGATATGGAAAAAATAAAATTCATGCATGAGAATGTATGGTGTACCACATGTCGCTCTGAGGGGCATCACATGGATGGGTGGCCTATAGTTTCGAATTATGTGGTGAGAGGTGCACCGAGTCCATTCCCAACTGGACATATGGAATGGTGCGATATATGCTGATAGTGGGGCCATGTACCACCCCACTTCCCAACTTTGCAGAAGTATCAAAAGATGAATCATACTCCATTCTGTGAGTTCTATAAATCCGTAGGACATGATGTCAACAACTGTCGGTTAGTCCAGCTGATACAAGACAATACCCACGATACATTCCGAGTAAAAGAAGAATAGAAGGGTGGTGATCATGGTAGTGCGGAGAGAGGCAGATGCCAAGGATGTCCTAGAGGTGGATATGGGCATGGTCACGATCGAGGATATGGTGGAGGGGGAGGCAGACCCCCCACTTGTTTCAATTGTGGATAAATTGGTCATAGATTTTGTACCAAACCACATGTGCTTTGTGCATACTGCTATAGTCCCGAGCATGTCACAGAAAACTGTCCCGACTTAGTGAAGAAGTGGGAGGAAAAGAAGATACATTGCAATATGGTGCATGCAGAGCTGTGCAAAAATAAGGAGAATTATGAGGAAGTTGATGTTTGGGTGGTAACCATAGGATGAGAAAAAACAGGAAGGGACTTAGAGTAAGTTAAGAGCTCGGGTCAAAAGCCAGAGGGGAAGATAAGGAAGGTAGCACAAAACCCTCCTAAGTTCGATGCTTCCCAACACATTCAGTTTCTACATGAGGTGAATAGAGCTATTGAAGAATAAAAAGTGCACAAAGATTTGCAACGTGCAACACAAAGATCACTCACGGAGGATGATATCTGTGAAGAAGTGAAACACGTGACACAAAGGTCGTTGGAGGAGGCTTAGATCTGAGAAGAAGTACAACAGGTGACATAGAGGTCACTGGAAGAGGCTCATGCTTGGGAAGAGCTGCAGTGCACAATGCAATGGTTGTTGGAAGAAGCTCAGTTGTGTGAGGATTTGCAGCGTGTGATGCATAGGTCGATGGATGAATCACACAGGAAGGAATAGTTTTGACATGTAGAGTAAGGAGCAATTGAGGAGAATCAACTAGAAGAGCTAAAGCCCCCGTGTGCAAAGAAGAATTGTATGACTTAGGTCACAAAATGGACACGAAGGATTAAGTATGTAACTTCTGACATTGATTTTTGAGATTGCTTAATGATCCTTATGTTGTGAAGAAGTTGACGTGGATGCTAGCTGCTTGTATGGGGAAGGAGCTGACATAGAAAACTCTATCATCTCCCCTACTAGAAACATATATGTGCCAAGTCAGTAAGCAGAAGTGCACGGGGCGTGAATTTAATATGACAACGTAACTTGGTCGCCATGACATGGATGGAGTCATGTTGGATCTAGGTTTTGACGTGAATATTCTGTCGAAGAAGTCTTGGGAGGTGATGGGTAAACCAAAAATAGTCAGGTCTCCCATCCAGCTGCGGTTGGAAAACCAATACAAGATCTACCCCATAGACCGACTAGAGCAAGTGTGCAAGATACCATATATAATAAATATGCAGAACATAAATAAAATGCTAGAAATGGCAGAATAACAGTAATATAACCAACATAATCTCCACAATAACACAGAAATAATATGAGAACAACAACTGAAATAACACTTTGATTTAGAAAGCAATGTTCATAGGCCTCTTTGAGGGGGCAACCTCTAGTCGAGCAGCGCTCTGTTACAATAATCTCCAAGCTAGGGTTTTCATACCCTCGACCCTTATTTATACTAAATATGTCTATTAAGAGAAGCATCTAGAGGAAGATCCTTCTAGAAGAGGAAGCTTCTATTAGGTC